>DWME01006153.1:0-14005 GCA_018244795.1 Parelbella ahira ahira | reverse complement strand
GGTACCCCGTAAGGGACTTGGCGTGAAGAAATGTATGTATGTATGTACTTATTAATTCTACATTTCCACAATACCTTAAAGTACAGTTTGAATATATTCATTTGGTTCATAGCAAAGACAGTTCTTTCTATTCTGATTTAAACCTTGCTCTTCAAACTCCTATCTACTTTTATAATTTTAACAAAGAGTCGTTCTCTGTTTTATCTGTTGCTCTTTCGAGCTTCTAACTTGTGTCGGTAAAACGAACTGAATACCTTGGTTCCTTCAGCATACAAGTTAAAGCACGCTACATGTCGCTTTAACCTGTTCCCTTAGCACGTGCTACTTACTTTTTCAGCCGTCTGTAGCGTGTGCTACCGACGGCTGAAAAACACAGCGTACATAGAGGATATGAGTACACAGATGCTTATATACATATACGTACTTGTGCACATCATACAAATATTTGTCCCAAGGATTAAAATCAAACAACACCTCACTCCCCCCTCCTCAGCAAACATTCCTAACTAGTGCATCAACGGGTCAGTCAATTATCATTAGCGTTATAATGATGCATGGATGAGGCACAGACCAATCAATAATAAGTAATAAATTCCCGGCCTATTTATCTGCATATCTGTCTAGTATTTTCTTAGAATACCTTCGTATAAACGTGACAGCAAGCCACACAAGTTGCACGCCTTCCCCGATACCGGGTGGAATGCGACGTGGTCTGCAGTCCGTTGCGGACGATCGGAGATGGAAATAATTAAATTTAGTTTCTAGTTGTAAATCCGACTCTGCGGTGGCCCGGCGCCCGGCAGCCCTCGGTTCCACACGGAGAATTCTAATGTATGTATGTACATAAGTGTCCGATTAGGATTAAACCGTTTTAGAAATACAAGTATTAACTAATGCAAAGAATTTGTATCGACTATTTTTAGTTGGTGAAAAATATTAGTGTAAAGCAACATCACGCCATTAATCCCCAAAAGGGTAGACAGAGGAAAAATATTAAAACAGTTTCAATATCTTCCCACATCAGACAACTGAGAAATAAATAAATGACGACACTATCTGTGGCCGTTGTAAACCAACTACACTACAAACACTTCACAGATCTCCAAGCCACGATCATACAATATTCACGGCCTCATTACCATATATAACACAAATCGCTAGTTACTCCGCTAATCCGCGGGATTACGTCACTATAATCCATCAAAGTAAATCTCTTGTCATTGATTGTCAATGGCTGGTCGCGTTCTCCTAAGCCGTGTTCTTGTATTAGAACACTTACTTATATGTTCCACTCCTGTCAATATGTTAATTTTCGTATCACTGTCATTGTCCTTTTTATCTTTCTCAATTTGTTTTACGTATACCCTATACATAGAAATTATTATAATGAGTGCTGAGAAATATTAGAATTTGTACATACTTACCTATGTATAAACGTAACATCACGCCTGTAATCCCCGACTAATACATAAAATAAACAACCTGATAATTTATTCATGTAACAAATAGGAATAAATTCTTTGTCTCTATGTATACACTATTATTACAAATTTTACCGGACAGTCGTTAATGTGATGACTTATTATGTGGACACACATGTGTTATAATGATAACTTGTTATTTCGAAAAGATTTAAGGTATTCTAACGTGAAAAACCTTACATTTCTAAAATATGTATGCAAAATTTCCTTTAAATCTTTACCGCCGCTGACACCGCTAACGGTTTTCAACAGTCAAGAGACTGATAAGAGTAGTAGAAGCACACAACGATATTCGGCACTCTGTGTTATCTACACCGTAAGGAACCTGACCTGATAATATAACAATAACGACAACAATTTTTGGTGTAAACTCTATATAAAAATCCAACTACGAAGGAAAGAAAACAAACATAAGTACAGCAAAGATCTGGTACTCGCTTGCTGGTTTTATAATTCGAACAACTGGAGTGAGATCCTTCTTCCCGATATTCAGTATTCGTGCGGCGTCCGCGCCGTGCGTGCGCAGCGTTGCACTGCTTGCCGCGCCAAGCTTGCAGATTCAAAGCTACCTTCATCTTGTATTTGCACAATAGAAATTGTGCTACATATGTTTGTACATATTTCGAAAACTTGGCTTGCCTAATAACTGAAAAGACTAAAACTGTTTTCGTTAACATTATCGTCATCGGCCCGTCTCAATCTACTGCTGAATATGGGCCGCCACGTGAGAAAACCACGGACGGGCGGACCACGTGGTGGTGAGTATTCGCATATGAGTAGTAAATTTGCAACACCCGAGGAGTGGCCAAAGCGTTGCCGATTTTAAAGGAGAGTCCATTTTGCGAAATTTCTTAAGGATCAGAAAGCTTATTATTTAAAATATGGTAACAACGGATATAATCGTGTGTTAAGAACACACTACGTTGCTGTACCGTATTGGGAGTAGAACGTATGTGCCACTGATTTATACCCCAAGCGCATAACGAATCTTTTGAAACATTGCCAAAGGGGTAAGAGTATTTTTATTTATTCCTAAGCAAGCCACTGCCTCTGACGGCTTTTGAGTGTTTGGATCTGGTTTGAGTGTGTGTATTATTAAAAACTTGTTATTAAACTAGTCCCTGTAATCACCTACTAGAGATATAATAAGTAAAAATAAAAATAGGTAATAAATTGATTTAATAATAAAAATAGGTAATAAAGTAATGGTTGGGTTAATCTTTGAAGTATATGTAGGTACAGGCGTGTCCTATTTTCCTAGTTTGCATGAGAAGTATCTCACAACCATTAAGAATTGATTTATTTAAATGTAATAAGTAATTTCACAAATTGAATCTGTAGTAAATCCGTATACTTCAGTAAGCGTACAAAAAACGGAATATTATTTTAAAACTATTGATAAATTTATGCCTGATGGAAAATATCACAACTGGACAATATTACAACCGAGAATGTTTTCATCCACGTAAAGTCCAACAAAATGCGTTGGCGAAGCTTTGACAGTGTGACTTTCCTAGTAGTGTTGGTTAGTATTGGTTTCTAAGAGTATTGAGCAAAATTAAAGCCATTCTAACGTAGTTGTTAATAACTCACCGTAATTTATAAAATTTACGTTGAATTAATGATTAATAGTCAGTGATTTCGCGCGACTTCTGCAAAATACTACGAGAAGCTATTCACATAAATTCTTGTTGTTGATAAATCCTACCTCATTTATAAAATCCCGAATAAGATGATCCAACAGCTACTGAAATATTATGTACTTTTATCACAATTTTAATATTCAAATACACGAAATATTTCACAGTTTGTTTCAAAAAATCTCGTTATTTGAAAAAAAGTTGAACCCAGCGTTGATCCTAATTTACCCAGTGCGATCAATTGTAAAAATCCTAACGTTGCAATTAGCGGTAAATAAATAGCACGGCAAATAATAATAGTCCAAGATAAACAGTAAATAATAAGTGATATTTATTGCAAAAATTCTAACGTTAGAATTACTATAAAATAAACATTTTACATGTGTGTCGGGAAATATAATTTTACCTAAATACACAAACCGTTTGTTAAATAACCACGTTTTATGATCTATAATAAAGTTGATGAGCTATTGATAAAGTTATTGGATTAACCCCGCTGTTTGATATGCATGAGTTTCTGGATGAAGCCTGACAATGCCAGATATTTGTGGGATAATAACACGTACCTACACACGATATATCGAGCACCGTATGTTCAGATAATACTACCACAAAGCGGATGGTTTCGTTCCGTCGATCTTGCACCTTCCTATTTCAAATTATTCCTTCTAGTCTTTGATTATTGTCTTCTCATTTCTAAGGGAAGAGAAACCCTCTGTTTAATCACCCCTAGTACAAACCTACACCCCTTTCTCATTCCCTTGTTCTACCTAATACTTCATACATCGATATGTCTTGAACCCGGGACCTTCCGATCGGCAGTCGCGCTTGCAACCGCTCGACCAACGAGACAGTCATTATTTTTGATGTTTAAAAATAAAGGATATCTCAGAATTTCGAACAAACACTAAGATAAACCCACAAAGAAACAAAAAATGCACATTTGGACATAATTCAATATCAATTTCTGATAGGTATACATCGTCGACTAATTGGCAAAACACATAATTAAACTGCAAATATTTTAAGCGCAGATTAAAATATCATCCAGTTATTCTGGTAAATCGCGGATTAAAGTCAAACTTCATAATTTATTTGGCGCTATCACCGGAACTACACCGACAACAATTATTTATGAGCATTACATTTTTCAAAATAAATTTGTTTTGCGCTGCGACGGGTAGTGCTTTGTTTTCAGTATTTCATAACAGAATATATTACTATTAAATTAAGCGGATATTTGTACGGTCGGCTGCTAGTGAATAACAGTCTGAACAATGGCTGAGATTCATACACAGGTATGAATAGTTACGATAAAAACACATGTATAGCTGACAGACAGACTCAGACAAGTCAACGTGGCAATGCTCGGCGAAGAAGCTAATGCGAACAATCTCGCTCAATCAAATATATTCTCACATCAATGCATTTCTCCTTTTATAATTCGTATCAAAACTTCAGTACAGTCTAAGGACCATTACCACGTTTACTAAAACCTACCAAACACACATCACATATAAATTCATCAGTTTACTCATAGCAACACACTACAATAGAAAACGTACTGATAACCCGCGGGGATCGTAATAATTATATAGATGAAAGTGTGACACCGAAACCTTTACAAGTAAAGGGGAGAGCTTTCCACTGCGAAATATGACCGGCGGTATTGTGAACAGCATAATTGTTCCGGGCCGCGCCGCGCGCCGCGCCGTAATGAACGCGCCATTGTGCCCCCGCCGCCGAATTCAACAAATGACCCGAAAACGACTAACCAGGTCAAGACTCCATGGAGCGGAAAATCATACCATTGACGTGACGTGAAAGAAAACTGAAGAGTTGTCCATGATATTATTGCAGAGGACGAGGTTAAAAGAAATGTCAGAAATCATCACAAAAAATATTGTTGTCGTGTTTCTGTACAGGAATTTTTTTTATTGTGTAAAACAGGCAGCAAGTAGAAATGGCAACTTGTGATTCGACACAGCTCTGCTACAGCCAAAAAACTAATACTATGACCCAAACCCTTGAGATTGGAACACAAGTTTTAACAAAGATAACAGCAGTAGCAGGTACAGCGATGGTACTTTTCTACGCGAACCGTATTAACTTCTATATTGATCATATTCTGCATCATCCATTATTAAAAAATATAATATTCTGTGAATAAAAGCAAATTAACTGGACCCTTAAAACTAAATACGAACATCGAAATAAAAGTGTTAAATTTCGCTAGATATATTTTAATATTCCATCTAACCGTTTTTTGACTTTTCAATCTACTATTGAGCACAATTTTTCTCTGCCTACAACAGATCCAAGACTTTCACAAAGTTGGGGTATTCTTACACCGCATTGTTGCCTGCTTCCCGTATGCCAGAGTACCTATGGCCCGCTTCCGTAACATCAAAGGAACTCACGGTGCAGTTGGACCGCCGCCGAGTAACTAGCCGCTGCGCCACAAACCAAACTTGCACAGCGCGCGAACCAAATGTTTCTCTGTTGCTCTCGAAATTAAGAAACTCTTCACAAACTTTCACTGTAGCAGTGGCAATTTCAAAGCTTTCGGTGTCAGGTCATTTTTATTTTGTTTTCCCTTAAAAGCTCTTGGCAAGAATATTCTAATATCACTAATGTTGGTTCCATCGAGGGTTGCTGATTGCAAATACATTTCTCGTTTAATCTAATACTTCCCGTGAATACTACATCCTGGTCGGATAAAACGGTACACAATTCTCAGCTAATAGCTGTGGGCTAATTACATGTGGAGGGAACAGGACGCACGGCAATTTACGAGTAATGTGAAGAAGCTCTCCGCGCCTCGAGAACGCAATCTGCCCCACGCTCCCCGAGGTACTACTCGTGTATGGAATCATAATTGTATTGAGGTAATAAATATACGTATATCGTACATAAAATAATTAATATGGCAACGAAGAGTATACTATCATAATCCATAATATTATTATCGTTAAATAAATTGTTATTAATAATAATTTTTATTGCTCTAAAAGACGGTACGGTACACTAAGAATGGTTAAATGTTTTAGCGAGCTAGAATTCGCATGAGTAATGCTCTTCATATATATTTAGGAAAAACATTCGCATGTAGCACGAACTAAATACTGTACAACTAAGTGGACTGATTCGTTTATTCAGTATCAATATAAAACATAACTGGAAGTGAGTATAAAGCACTTTACAAGCGTGATCTAATGAAATGTTCCGTTCCAATAACACGTTTCTCCCCACGCTCCCCTCAACCGTGTATATCTCCTGTAAGTTACTCTGCGGTTATATTTACGTTTGATTAATTCACTATCGAAAACATTTTATACCTTATGTTACTCATTTTATTATCGAGTTAATTGGTTTATTTCCGTTTGAAGATCAGACTTTTTTAAAAGGTTTTAATTAGATTTTCAAATGTTTAATTTACTTTGTTATACGGTAATAGACTTATTGTCTTAAATAATAAATGTTTTGATCGTATTGATTTTTGTAGTCTATGCTGTACAGCAGTGATGGTTAAAGATTGTGCTTTCCGCCCCTGACATCTGGATCTCGGTTTGAACCCTGGCAAGCAGCTTCATACTAAGTGACTTATGTTCATTTTTAACTATTTTGTTGCCGCGGTAAAGAATAACGTAATGAGAAAGTGATAGTGAGGGAAAACACTTCTTAGATGTTTCCAGAATGTTCTTTAAGACATGTTCTGCCAACCCGTACTCGGTCAACGTTGCATACAAGAACTTTAACCTCGTTAAGAGAGGAGTCCGTGTCCTTCATTAGTGTACAAAGGGTCGATAAGAGTGGTAGCTCATTCGGTACTAAAATTACGAAGAACGAATTAAAAACATATACATTTAAAAGCACCTCATACTATTGTAATAAAAGTTCTTATGTAACTGTTACACGAACTGCCCTCGCTTATACAGTTAATATTGTTCAGCATTATCATCGGCTCGTTTCCGTCCACTGCTGGACATAGGTTTCTCCAGTAACACGCCATTGAACTCGGTCTTTGGTTCTTTTCATTCAACTACTGCCGAACACTATGCGTGTATCGTCACTCAACCTGACTGAACGGCACCCTACGTTTTAATATAATAATATTAACACGTTATATATTATAAAATAATATTTGACATAAAAACAACACTCAGTCTAGAAACCGTGTAACTTTATTAATATCACATTTTGCTATCTCATTCTAAGTGGAGCACAATGCGCCTTAAACGAATAGAGACCGTGTGCATCTCGCTAGTTGTTCCCTACCTACACGTTTTCCTTTGAGAAGCTGCATCTTAATATGCGACAGTATTCACGCTCCAGTATTCCTCGCGCAGAAAGCAGAAGTTAGTGAATTGCTTTTGTATATAACTCTGCGAGAACCAGTTGGACATTCGTGCTTAATGTTTGAGCATTTTTGTCTGTGAAATGTTTGACGGGAATATCCTACTAGATAGCAAGCGTGACATAGTTTAACTTTGATTAAGGCAACTATCGCAAAGAATTTCTCTGCAAAATCTAGAATAATAATAGGGACTCACAAGATGCCTTGATTTACTTGTAGAACAGATCATTGGTGGCACACCTTTTCGCCTTATTGACAACCCTATAACATCGAGCAAAAACAAATTTCAGAGAGATCTTATATGCATATTATGTATTCAGATATTAATTACACTGCTTATATATATAACATTTCAAAGGCAGCCGCCATGACAATATGTCAGCATCGCCTCATATCGTCTCTTCGCTTATACGTAGAAGCAACTTCTTGGGATGTGCAGTTTTCGCGTAACGATTTTTCTAAACGGAGTAATTTTGTCTCGTCCCAAACTTGAGTCATAACATAAAGTTTTATAAACATATAACACTAACTGTAGAAAAGAGTACGATGCTTAATAGCAGACTCGGATAGGAGAATAGAGTAGGAGAAAGACTGCTATGATACCAAACAGTGGAATAAATAAAAATAAAAGTAATAATTCACCATCATTAGTCATATTTGCACCATTCACTATAATCGGAACTAAATGATAGTTAATCGCAAAAGTATTTAAGTTTTATTTATTAGCAATACCTATGCAATTTGTTCATCATAAACATTTTAATATTTATGATAAATAAACTTCAGATTTATAATAGGGGATGAACCTATTGCCATACATAAATATGCCATACATATATATAATGCCATATATATATATCAAGATTCAATGCTACTACTGAGTATTTCAAGTAAGAAAAATCTAATAAACATCACCCGATTCCGGAATCGATCCCAGCACCTCTCGACAGTAGCACTTAAAACCACTCGACCAACGAGGCAGTTAATTTTATTCATTTCATTGGATACGGTTCCAATTGATAGGAAATTAAATTGTTTTGCAATTATTATTATCATTTATAATATCACAGACACTACCAGATACAGTGACGTATCCGAACATATGTAATGTCATATTATAAACCAACAAGAGATTATATATTCAGATAATTTTATATATGTCGGAATAGCAACTGTGCAATATTGTGGCGCGATCGCCCCAAGCCGGTGACGAGGGTACACCTCTCAACCCACCTGTCCAAACTTGCAACTTCATGAAGTTTATTTTATAATCTATGTATACACCTACTTATTACAGCAATATTTGATATTTATGCAAATGCAGAAAATATTTTTATTTGAATTATCTTTTTTTACTCTCGTTTCGTTCCTGGTTTTGTATTAAATTAAAATGTATATTATATTCTCGTTTTTAACTGATTTTATTGTGAGCACTTCGCTGTGATTGACTAGTACAATTGAAAAATTTGCATATATGTATTTTCAAATTCTTCCACCGGAAAACTAATACTCGTTATCAAAACTCAATTTAAGAACTGAATTAATGACGTAAATAAAATTTTAACCAAAATTAACCACAGTTCGGCAGTTGCGGAAGACACCCCCCATAAACCGCCCATATTTTATTTTCTATCTATTCCATTTCTATCTGAATGATAGTGTTTAATTAGTTCAAGACAGACATTTCATGTATCGTTGTATGTAGCATCGTTCAAAACAGGACTCGCCTATTGCGACATCTGCATAAAACTATAAATATACACATACAAAGCCATGATCGTAGCCTCTTTGCTAAATATTCGTATACGTGTCTTTGCAGGTCTCACACCTCAGTTGCTACATAGAGTACGTGGCTTCCTAAGAAAACATGTGTGTTTAAATAACAACAGGTTAACTATTTTGTTCATTCGTGACGTTAAATTTTTCGACATGTTACGATAAAGAGCTTTGATACTTTATTTAGACACATATTACGTTCTGCTATTTTTAAGAAAACATCGTAACATCACGCCTGTAATCCCCAAAGAGGTAGGCAGAGGATTGTAGTGCACTCCCACTTTTCAGATGTTACGTTTACATCCCACAACTTTTGAGAACTCTCGCAATTTATTGGCCAGCAACATTGAAACACTCACCTACAGCACACGATACAATGAGTATTAAGTTGAAAGCGTATTAAATAAGTCTCTTATTATAATTGGCGCAGGTAATGGCGTCCATTAATTATTTTTCCCGCTGTTGTTTCGCTGATAGTGCCAAATAAATTATTGAGTTGAACTTTAATCCGCGCGGCGTGCGCTTCACACAATTTATATTCCCCGGGTGTTATTTTCATAGTGATTATAAATATTTGCCGGTTAATTGTGTGTTCATTAATTTGTCAGTAATGTAGTTCTGTAATTGACGCGGTGATTTAATGACCTTCGTATCAGTTGTGAATCAATTGGTTATTCAACAATGTTTCGATAAAAATAGTAGGTATAGCGACACCTGCAAGTTATACGCATCCTAAATGTCCGTATATAATAATTATTATTAAACAATCACGTCAGGTAAAGATATTGTAATAGGTACATGTAACAACGCATCTGTAAATGAATGTCCGATAAATATTTTTAAAGGCAAATACTTAATGATTGAACTGTCCTAAAGAAAATGCAAACTGAATAGCAGCAATACTGGGATGTTGAGAAGCGTTACCCGCTCTTTCCAATTAGGTCTCTCTCAGTATCTTGATGAACAGTGAAGTAAGAAATTGATTTATGTCTAGTAAATACAAGGTCACAGTGGACTGTGATTGACGATTTTACGAGCGTAACATTATCCGATGATCCAAATAAGTGAATGGTCTTTTAAATAAGTTATTGATTCCGTTGATTTCAGTCCTAATATTTTTGGAAGAGTGAAAACGTAACATCACGCTTGTAATTCCCGAAGGGTAGTACACTTCCACGTTTTACCAATTACGTTTACTTCCCTAGGTATTTAGGTGGTGAGTTTATTGCCGTATACCGGGCACAGGTCCAAACGGGTAAAAAACGTTGTTAAAGGGTTTTGTGCTAAGGAGAAGTCAGGCTATACAAGGTGAAGTATGAGAAATAAGTAGTAGGAACTCATCGCGCTTTGGCATGAAACAAGCAATTGATAAAGCTTCCCGAAACGGTTGAAGACCAGTATGGAATTGGGCTTACTTCACCATATTGGGCGTCCAAGCCTGCAAGCAAAATACGAATAGGTATTTTAATTACATATTGTATTAAAATTAAAGTATTGACAACATGTACTCGCTTTACTTATCTCCACAACTGTTAGACGTCTTCTATTGACTGTTCCAAGTATGATTGGTGAAAATATTCGATAGTATCGATTGGAACCTTCGAAAATGCTTTTCGCAGTTATTTTCTGAACATCAGTATTTCTCGTGAACCTTCCTAATAACAATTATCAGCGTACTAATAAGATCCAGTGGTAGTATAAGCCTACAAAGTCATATAGACATATGAATTGTACATGTATTGTCTTAATACCTTGGCATAAAGCGCTTAGTAGACACTTCATTTTTACGTTAAGCTTAATAAACTCTGTTAAAAGGCATGCCAAATCTCATAAAGTATGTCAATGTCGGAAACAAATTGGCCATGTAGCAAATTACGGGCATATCGGCATGTCACCCGGAACCGCGCGGTAATGTCCCCGGCTTCCGGACGGACGTGATTAAACATGATATACATGTAGACAATGCCGTTATTGCCATGCCTTTTTATTTTCCAGACGCAACTAGACGTGGAACAGAAAATGGCATTGACTAACGTACGTGAGAACATTAGAATAGCGTTATAAAAGTAAAATTAATAAAATATTTAAAAATTATCAAGATCTTTGTTCCTGAGCTTCTGCTGAGCGCACTGGAGTCGGACTGTGAGTCGCCGCCCGGATGCTACGAGGAGCCTACACTAAAAATACATGCGTGATTTAAGGCTATGTAAAATTTAATAATCTACATATGTATGTATATAGATACTCACGAAACGTTTAAAATTTACATAGAATTCCTCTGATGTAAAATTACAAGTTTTATATGAAATATCGAATGCCACCGGAATGTCTTCCGGTACGGATCAAATATGATAATATAGGAATATGAATACATAGATAATTTTCAACCTGACCGCACATTCCGGTATTCGCTGAGGCAGTGCACACGAAGCGTCCCGTAAACAGTTCAATAGCCTTGAGCGGTAACTAGAACACATTTTTATTTGGTAACACATAGCCAACAAGAGTGGTGTTTATACAAAGCGTTGAATGTAAATAAAACTGTGTTACAACAAAAAATATATTTGTGTACGGATGTTTTTTGTAACAAGTATTTACAGTTTCGCTTTGTTCGCCCTCGTGTCCAAGCATGTAATAAAAGCAAAGCAAGCAAAAATGTAGCTCGCCCCTTCTGCCTATTGCTTAAAATGTAACCATAACTACTGCACCAATTATTAGGGCAAAGCAGTATAGCAGTTGCTACTTATAGTGGTATTCAGCTGCTACAAGTACCTACCTACGTAGCAACTATCGATTTGTTGCGGATCAGTTAATAGGTATAATACTAAATGGTAATAAATTTCATAATTAACATTTCGTTTAAAGTCTGCTGTGTTTACAAAAATCTTAATATTAGAGGCTCTCCTAGCTTGTCGTAATCGAAATGTTGTAAGGCCCGAAAAATTACTGAATTAATTGGTCCCCCACGAAATGAAACCCAGTGCGCTGCCCCCTTTTGTTCCACTGAGGCATAATCGAATACCATTGTTATATTTCCGCTAAGCACTCGAACTATGAATTTTACATTAGCGAACAAACCCCTAATCCTATTAAGAACGAACAAGTTAAGCCCGCATAAAACCTTTCTTATCAACTTCTACCGCTGTTTGCAATGCTGGCTTTTCAGTCCTTTCTCTCAGTGTGTATATTTTATTTGCTTTTTCAAAGAAACGGTGTCATAAGATGTACTTTTTACTCCAAAAATAAGATAATAAAATCTTAGCCGTTACCCTATCCTGCTTCATTTGTTTGTCCGTCCTCTTTGATAGGTCTTTATTGATCATATATGCAATACTCGTACATTAAACGAATTGGTATACAACAGTTCACTTTCACAGTTACTACCAGACAATGAAAAGTCCACAATTGGAATTGCATTATGTCTAATTGCATATTTCTTACAACTTATTAGGTATATTTATTATATTCTAACACAACTTCGAATAGAATATTTAGAAACTTTGTAAAATTCAAAATTTTTCATTACTTTAACAAATTTAACTTAAGCAACGTACATACATAAATATTTTGTTTCAGACACATTCGAATGTGATTTTTACACACAAAAATTTCCACTTCGTTACACAGGTTTTATACTTCCTACATTTACTATTGCTTCCCATTGAATGCTACGTAATTTTAAGAAAGACTCCTAAACCTTAACAAACCCAACACTTCTTCAGAATACAAGCAACAGATCGATTCGTTATAACTTTATTCTACATTACATAATGTCTTATATGTTCTGCGAAACCTATATATCTGCCAACCAGATTATGTAGGTACAGCAACGTGCGGCGACAGTCATCCCCGGAATGCTCTTAGAGCGATCGTTTGTGTGTGGGAGAGAACTGCTGGCCGAGGCGTCAGGGCACCGGGCGTAAGGCGTCCGACGTCATCGGTCTGTGAATTATACTAACTTGGCATCACACCTAAACAATCGTTTATTACATGCTCTCAAACATATTGCGTCAGGTACTCACTTGTATGAAGAGTTACATTGCGGAAATCCATGGTTAATAACGAAACCTAAGTTAGAAAATTACTGGTTTTCTTTTAATTGTCCCATAGTTATACTAACGTCGATTTTTTGGTTGTGCATTATTTTAAGAAACTCTACAGTTCATTGTAATTATAGGTATATGAGTTAAATGCGATATAGTTTGACGGTTAAATTGATAGTTTAAATGCAACGAAATCGTCCGCCGTCTTACATCATAGTGGTTTAGCGCATATTTATAATTAATATTATAAACTACACAATAAGCTTGAGGAGCGTGCTAATACCGGCCACCTAGTGTAAAATAAAATTTGGTTTTCGGGCAGGTGAAATATTTCAATATCGGGTTCGGTGATCAAAAGGTCTGCATAATATGTGTCGCGGCGGGACTACTCTAGAGAGCCAACATGAGATTTACAATTAATTTATACTTCCCATGGTCTGCTAGTTTTCAAGCGATGTAAGATTCTTGTTTGAAAATTGAAATAGATGCAAAAAACGTAACATCACGCCTGTAATCTCCGAAGGGGTAGGCAATGGGGTGTAGTACGTCCCATGGAATAGGTGATGAGCCTATTGCCATACGCCTGGCACAATTCCAGACTCTGGGTCACTACTAAAAATTCTAAATTCGAAAAATTCCGTTCTAGGAAAATTTTGCAAATTTATTTTAATGCCATATAAAAAAAGATTAATAAGATGTGCGTATGAA
>DWME01006152.1:0-14007 GCA_018244795.1 Parelbella ahira ahira | reverse complement strand
CTTACTTTTTAACCGTTTAAACGCCGTAACAGTGACATATGTAAATGCTATAGAATACTAATTAATTATTTTGCTCGGCATTGAAGTGTTAATAATACTTTGATACAACTGTATTTTATAATTATATTTGATAATCCTGTTTGCTTATAATTTATACATGTCATTAGTAATGTAATTAAATTTCTCTTCTGGATTTTTTCTTAATATATTCACTCTGTGGTATAAATAGTCTCAGAAGTTGCCAGCGCTAATGGTATGTGGTTCTTAAAGAAAAGCGTCTAAAGAGCTGCCTTTCAATATACTTAATATATTGGCAACTCTTCTAGTGTTGCACATGCCTTTGGACGTCGGTGACCACTTACCATCAGGTAGCCCATCAGCTTATTTCGTGAGTTCAATTTATTATATCATCTAAATGCTAAAACGTCCTGATGGAATTCTTGTGGGCGTTAACGAAATAATGTAAAAACTAGTTTATAAGCGTGATTGCAATAAATGAATTATGGATTTAGAAAACATTGTGAACGTGTCATATTTATCTATTAGAAATTCCACAATACTTTATTATGAATGACGAGCGGGGTATTGTAACTGCCTATCTTACATAACTTTAAATTTCTATATGGTCGGTTAATCTACTTACCGAATTCATTTATTTGTGCTTTAAATAATCTGTGGTAAGTTCGCGTTACGAAACGACCGATCTCATTTTATAACAAGCTGCCAAAATAGACATGTTCTGGACACGAACACTGCATATCGATTGGTGGATTATTAAAATAAAAGAAGTGACTTACTTTCTCAAGCTTTAATATTATGTCATAAAACAATTTCTGGGTAAAGTAGAGCTTAGTATGGCGAAGTGGTGGAGATTGCACCCACGTAACTGACCAGATTTTGTATATATTTCTTAACAGGTAACAAGTAATATAAGAAACCTTGTTACTAAAGTGTGGGGTAAAAGGATACATGAAAATGTATGCCACACAAAAGCGCCAATGTCATCAAGTATAACGGAAGATTTTTTTTTATACTGTTCTGATCTGTTTTTTTTTTGGTTTAATGTTTACTGCCTAACCCGTATCAGAGATCGTGTAACGACATAAAAATAGTGATCAATATTCTATTTGATATTTGTTGTTCATAATACATATATATAGATAGATAAAATAAAATAAAATAAGATAAAATAAAATACAGATTGTAAACGATATATGCATTATTCTTTGCGAAGTTTCAAATATGGAAACTAAACGCGTTTGGCAGCAATGAATTTATTCCTAACACAACATTTCCGTTCGATATTATGTTCGGAGGCGCTGTTGCCAGTCTATTGCTAAAGCGTAAATAAAATCATATCAACCACAAGTCTCATGCTAGATAGCAAGCATTCCATCGTATATTCTCTCATACGATCGCGGTTCCAGGAGATTCACACGCGCCGCGGCTTTTTTAGTCACCAACGCATCGATATATAATCATTGATTTATTTCACATCACTATTTTAGGAAACAAGTCGCGCCGATCACCTTATGGAAAGATATGAAATTACTTTCCGATGTATGAAGTATGTATGAGAAATGAATGTGTCCAATGTCTAGATGTGTCGTTTATGTCGTCGAACACGCTATATTGATTCGTATCGAGGATTGCCCTTACAAAAAACCTATCAGCACTATATCATCCCACGGACATTTTCCCATATTTATTCGCGCTACTAATCGCTTGATGTGTTGTTCATCGTCGCTGACTGTACGAATGATGTATTAGTGAGTGTCTATGAATTCATAATGATTCTGCACAAGGTTTTGGTTATGATTGTACAATATATAGGAATATTGGTACAATGTGATCTGCATAAATAATAGCATTTGCATACTTGCATGCCTTGTCGGTTAATGCAATATACCTATATAGCTGATTCTTATCAGTTATTTATCGGCTTTTATCTATTATATTTTGTTATCGACGCCATTTTGAATCGAATGTCATGTATGTACTTTAAACACCTACATCTTTACTCATAATTATTATGTGGCATATAAAGGTGTTTGTCAAAGGAACAATTTAGCAAATGGTTAGCAAAACGATTCCCCAGTTCCTATATTAACCAATCGGCGCGGAATCTTATATATTTAAGTGTGAACATATAACATATGTGGCTGTCAGAATCTGACCAATCGCTGACTGATTTGTCACGCCGACGTATTTAAGACGAAATGTTGTAAATAGAATGCAATTTCATGTGAGAACGGGGCCGTAGTGCGTCGTGGGAACTGACGGAAATCAGGACTTTTTTTCTGTAAAATCTTTGGGCCACACGTTATTATACTTGTGATCGATACACGAATGCCATTTTAGTCTCTAATATAATGGTTTAAGTTCCATATTTGCGCGCGTAAAAAGTTGCTGGCATAGGTCATGCGTGTGACCCGTGTAAGTACAACTTATTTAGTAGTGATTAATATGCGCAAGGCGCTGTCTGGCACCCGTATAAATTGACGCCCTTTTAGGGACACTGAAACGAATTTAGAAGATCTCGATATTACGAGCTTAAAACATAGTAAATACCTACCTATTTCGATTCTTATAAAGTATTTAGTTCTAAATTGAATTGTTGTTATTATTATACAGCCAAGGCGGGTTCGTTTCGGGATAGGAAAATGGGACTTAGCGCAGAACGTCACGGTCCTTACAGACCGATCGATGAAATTAAATTTCTTATTACCTAATTTTCATATTCTAACTGATGACGACGATGTTAAATGTTGTTCATTATGCGCATAAACGATAAAGAATTTTTATGACGGCTCTAGCGGAAATTGAGTTTGGTTTTAATACCACGGTACCTCTATCTTAAAGTATATATTTACTACTGAACGTTTCCAACATTCAATAAAATTTGAACGCAACCGCAGTTACAGCCATATATTTCTATGAGGAAATCATTGCTTAAATTATAGTTACGTCTGTCATCATTGTTAATTATTATATCGTCATACTAGGTCCTTTATGGAGTAGGCAGAGAATATCGAATGTCAAATACCTCTATCTATAATACTGAGAATGGAATGCTTTAAATGAATTGTTTCATTGGTCTTCATCATAAAAATATCGAATAAAAATATGGTAACTTAACTTAACGATAACTTTACGAAAAAACAATTTAACTCTGTTCGAAACGGCGAAATTAATTCTTCATACAAATTCGCGACACTCCAAGTTCCACCGTATAATCACAGTAAAATAGTGCAACGATTAAGATCGCAACAAAGCAGATAGACACAACACAATATTATTATGTATTCAGGCATAATCTCCACGAAATTGTGAACACGAAGGCAGATAGTAGGACCCGCTGCGTTATAATTTATGGTGTACCATTAGGGAGTATTCTTGGACCGCTGCATTACATTTGCATTGGAAATTCGGATTTGCGTTGACATGGCCAGTAATAACATGATGTATGGCTGTTTGATTGCGGACGACGGCCAGGATGCGTTGGTTGAGCGGAATAGTATCTCCAAGCAAATACTGCAACAACTTCCTATTATAGAACTTTCTTTAGCGTTTACGTCCTTACTATTAATACTTAAAGAAAATTCTTTAGAGTGTTTTATGAAATATTGGGTGATTGCAGAAATGTGAGATTTGGTATATTTGAAGTTTATTAGTAGCAATGAGTATAAAAGCCTTTACATAGTGTATTTTACAAAATGTATTATGAAAATAAGATATTTATTAAGTACGTAGTTTGTGCGGTCAATATCAGACAAGTACCCAATGGTCTGTGGTCGAACAGTAGCGCAGACTAGAGATTTATTGAGGCATTTTATTGACATAGGAAACTTAATGAATCACTATCAAATTTCGATCAGTGTTGAACTATGTACTGGTATTTATAAACAGGAAATGAGATTAACACATTCATTATCTATAGAATCGAGAAACATGTAGAGAAAAAGTAAGCAAAGCGTCACATGGCGCGATTTTTGTTTCATTCCTAGGTTTTCTTCCGAATTATGATTGTGGAAGGAGCATGTAAGGTTGTCTCTGCCAACCGCTTAAGACATCTGGCGTGACTATACAATCAAAACAGATATACATTGTCGTGCGTACTGTTCTTTTCTTGTTCTATTACGAATGTACTTATACACATATCAAACTTCTCGGCTACGTTGCTTTGATGTTCAGTGATCAAATTAATTCAACCGTAATACGTATATTACATGTTTTATGACAGCAGTTTTAAATTACACGCCATTTTATCGTGTTAGCTTTAATTAATATTGCCCGACTGACTTGCTTTACTATCGACGACTAGATAGTTATTAGGATTGGATTATTACGGCTGGTCCCTTAAAGTGGGTAGAGAGGATCGACAACAAAATTCTCTATTCTTACAGGTCTGCTGTGCCTCTTCGATATTATCAGTTAGTTTTATAATGGGTCTTTGTCATTTTATACAAAAGTCTCATAGCGTCAACGAATAAAACAATATTTAAGATTTGGTACAAGAAGAATCATCATCATCAGCCTGTGTGAGCTCACTATTTGACATTGGTCTTCCCTAAAGGGTTTTCGACCATAATTCCTAATGTGAACTACACAGTAGGGCCATTTGTAAACATTTTTTAAAAGATTTTCTAACGTCTCTATTTATTCATTTATTTCCTTGTCACGTATATAATACGTTAAAGAAGAACATGAATTATTCATTGAATTTTAACATACATTTTTGAGGTTATCCTTTGTCTCTTTCCGGTGGTTAAACAATATTGACAAATGCAGTGAACTTGTATGACTAATACCACTTTTTATATAATAGCATCGATTAATCTAATAAGAAGACACGCAAATTAAAAAAAAAAGGACGCTAATTTAAGAGTTGCAAAATCGAAACTTCAATTGCGAACGAACCGAGCAAAAGAGCCCGTAATAATGGTAGATTTGATAAACCCTTTCACTGGGAGAAACAGCGCCAAATTGTAGTTCATTATACTAATTTCCCTTCTTCTAATATCTTCTTTAAGTTATTATACGCTCGCCTAATGTGTGTGTGTGAATTGCAAAAAATGTTGCCAACATGTCGAATTGCAGACTTTTTCATTATTGCTTTATCGTCACGCCAGGTTTCTTACTGGGTAGGCAAAAAACACAGAATGCCTGATATTTTTATATTTACGGATCTGATGTGCTTCTACATGGATCACTTCTTTGATATACAGTAAAAGTGTTGTTATAATATTACGCCAGTAGGCAGTACGCGAGTAGGCAGAGGGTAGCGGATGTCAAATATCTCAATTCTTACTGACTACATTTGCTTCTAGATTCAACACCCTCTTCATACATGTAAATTTTTTTCATAAAGTAATATTTAAATTCTCATTATATTAAAATATTAATTACTGAAATTCTCATCCAATATTCCACGGTGAGGCGTATAACAAAACTAATGAAACGTGGTACTGTATTTCACTCCCTTCCTTACACCTTCGGGGGAACAGGCGTGATTTTGTGTAAATGACAGCAATAATAACCGTTCGCATTCCGAAATAGTCGCGCGTCGCGCAAGCATGACCCGTGTCGACGATACAGGAGATTCCGGACGCGTAAGATCGTAAAACAGTTGCAAAAACTATTATATGAATAATTGTGCATAGCGGTAATAAAATATTGTCGCTGTAAATTACGTTTGATGGTGATTGAACCGTATCTACACTTCGGCACGCGGATTGCGTTGATGATTTAGAAAATTATGTTCTGGAAGTACTATATAGCGTAGACCGCATTCTCTAGCAGTACTCGCACATACCGAAACGTACTTTCTATATGATAGATACTTATTTGTGTAAATTACATTTTGAGGTTGTATAATTATTTGTTTTTAAAATTTTATGGAATTTATATAAGGGAGGTTATGTTTCAATATGGTATACTCAATCGTGGTATATTAAGAAATATATGTAGGTACATATATATATATTACGGAAATAATATTTCAAGATTACACTTTTAGTATTGGATTATAACTGAAATAATTTATACACATTAAGATAGAGATATTTGGAATTCGCTGCTTCTATACCTTACGAGTCCGCCGTGATAAAAAAATAATGATATTACTTGTAATATCGGTATAATCTGTAAAATAAAGCAAGTAAGCCTATAGTATAATAATTGGTATAATTTAGACCAATTATAAGCATCATTTGTGCCTAATTGGGCGTAAATGAGAAATAGGTATTTCTAATGGACAAAACAAATCTTTGTTACAGTACTCCCATTGCGATCGATTTGATGAGACTTGAAGGAAGTACTAAGAACAGTCATTAAAAGAGGTTAGCGTTAAGATACGTCTGAAACGTTCCACTAGTGTAAAGCGAGTTCTATTTATAACACGGTCCTTTTGTAAATTGATAAGACAAAAAAAATATTAAATATTTGTATTTCGTATTACATTTTAGATAAATACCTAATTAATCTTTTTGTTATTAGTTTTTGCGCTTTTAATTCTGTGCAGATGTAGATAAATAAAGGTTCTCCTATAATGACTTTTCGTATATGGCATATCTATTTTGCATCTGTTCTATCACACTAACAATTCAATGTTGCCATGTACATAGGTTGCGTACGCCATAATCTCATAACATGAATATTTTTAACTTTATTGTGTAAAATGTTCTTCATACATAACATTGAGTACAATTTGTTCTTATTATGATTAGGTATACATTTCTATGTCAGATACTGCCGGATTGAAGAATGAGAAGTCTCTGAAATTGGTGTGCGTGTATGTAGTCAATATAACAAGAGTATGTCAGGTCTGTGAGGACAGAGATATTTAGCTTTTGATATTCACTGTCTACCGTGTGAGGTACCTGGCGTGACGATACAATATGATATATTTATATAAGGGCGAAGAATAAAAAAAAACCGTTCTGAGCTTACAGCGAGATTTAAAACGTATCACCTTTTAAACTGCACAATTCATAGTTCGTATATAAAATATGCTTCGTAAATAATAATAAAAATGCTTCAAATATTATACAGCTCAATATTTCAATGAAACGACAAACAAACCAGTCGTGAGCTGGAAATTACAATCGTAACAACGTTAAAGCGGGACAATTAAAATGGCAAGAAACAACCGGTGTCAGGGGTGGAGACATTATCCAGACGCGGCTCCGTAAGCTGATACTCCTCGCGCCTACGGCATACCAATGCTATAATAATCTCGGCTAGCGAAGTCCCAACACGACGTACGCCGCGGTACGCCAACGCGTTCTTGTACGTAGGTGGTCGTACCACTCGTACCTTTATCACGCGCACAATACAACCGTGAATGGCCGTTGCATTTTATTAGACGCACCTCTGATAAATAATGCGAATGTCCTGCCTCGCTGGTTACATTGCTGCGTGCTATCAAACTTTGTATAATCTCATTATGTTAAGTGTTACCCGCGTTGGCGATTGCTTGGGATTTGTTCATATTTAAATAGTTTCACTGCCTCGTTGGTCGAGCGGTTGCAAGCGAGACTATCGATCGACAGGTCCTGGGTTCAAATCTCGGGTCGGGTACTACTGGATTTTTCTAATTTAGAATTTCTAGTAGTGAATCGGAGTTTGGATCTGTGCCCGGTGTATGGCCATTGGCTCGCCACCTATTCCATGGGACTTAAACGTAACTGGTAAAACGTGGGAATGTACTACATTCCTCTGCCTACCCATTCGGAGATTACAGGCGTGATGTTAAAACGTAGTACTAAAGCCGTTAATGCATTATTTTGGGACGCTGATAAATTGTAATTATTATATACCTATGTACATCATCATCATCATCATCATCATCAGCCTATCTCAGTCCACTGCTGGACATAGGCCTTCCCCAATGAGCGCGACCGCGCCCTGTCTTCGCCTTGTCGCATCCAGCATCTGCCTGCAACCTTTCGCAGATCGTCATCCCACTAGGCTTGTATATAGTATACACATGCTACACTCAATTTATAAGAAAATCTATCACAATATCTAACCTAACACATAGCTCATAGAATTAATGTGGAACAAATTAGCAGTTACAAAAAAACAGCAGTCAAACTCGACAGGTGGGCTCTGATACTTCGAAAAACGTACCATCCAATTATCTGGTTATATTATTAGAAAAATTATAGCCTATTCGATGAGACGTGTACGATTTGATGTGACGCAAACTGAACATGTTCACACACAGGTACGAATAGGTATTAACATGATTGAATCGCGGTCTCTTCAAACTGGTTTTATTGATCTTTGATTATAATTCTATAATGCAATAAGATCAGAGCAAAGATTTACATACGTTTAATAAAATATACGATTTAAATACGTCTACATAATTTAATGTTGTAGGTTAACGGATTATATTAGCGTAGTACAGTACGCCCACTAGTTAGGCGGAGTGAATATATACGCAGTGTCTGGCAGTGGTTTCGTGCGACGCGCTGAAGATCGAACTCAATGGCGTGCTATTTGGAGACCTGTGTCCAGCAGTGGACCGGAGGAGACTGATGATGATGATTAACGGAGAGGTAAATTCTATTATTATTAGTTAATGTTAAACGTATTTTTTATTAGTATCGACCATTATATCGCTTCTCAGTTGGGCGGCTTCCTCTCACAATAAGAAGGGTTAAGGCCCTACTCTGCCACGACGGTACAGTGAGTATTGGCACATATTAAACGCTTTAGAAAGCGCAATGAAGAACCTTTGTTTCTTTTTTCTTATGCGTTTGCACAAAATAAGCACAGAAAATTTAAATCATAAAGATCGTAAGTGTTTGCTTAACATGATATCTTTTGATAATATCATACACAAACAAAAACATTGAAGAATGTCGTCCCAGTATTTGTCATAGGCTATACAAGTGATCACTACGCATATATGTAGATAAATAACGCACAAAAGAAACTGGTTTTTAAATAGATCGGCGATGGCGATACTAAAAATAATGTATCTGTATTTGAATATTAGTACGTTTAAATATGATATTACTTATGCAACTGGATCGAAGAGTATCGAGGTGGATAGGAGTCGTGAGGACCCGTTGCATAATGTTTCCGATTCGCAAGCTACGAAATTTGTAATATTATAATCAGTGCAGTCGTTTCGGACAGCTAAACTTACCGTCGAATAAATAGAACGCTCTTCTATTGGAAGCTTAGAATGAGTTTGTTGGAACATTGCCGATTTATTTATCTATTTATTTGTCTATTTATTCGTCTATTTATTTGTTTGTTTATTTATCTATTTTTTCATCTATTTATTTATCTATTTACATATTCTTTATTCATATGAACAAACGGCAAGGGTACTGTAAGTAAGATGCTTTATGAGAGAGGGAGTTATTGTTAAAATAGAAAGGGCATGCTCGGAGAGTATGGATATGTAAAAGAATGGCAGATGAAAGACTGAATAAACATATATAATATCGATGTTGATAGATACATATGAAGAGAATACATCACTTCTATAACATAAAACTTGATTTAAAGTTTTAAGTTGATATAAAAGGACTTTATATTTTCATATACTTGGGTCAGTAATTTGTTTGAGTAATATTTAATATTTGTGGGTGTAATAAGCTTCATATCAAGTAGTTAAGCAAGTCTTGCACGCTGTTTAACCACCAAAGCTAGCCGGATGCAGCAAGTGTCACAGATTATCACACACCTACCAAACATAGATTAAACAGTGGGCGACCTTAAGTACAACACTTTTCTAACATGTACACGCGATACTGGCTGCTAATGACAAAGCAGTAAAACTCATAATTGCGAATATCAATGTCGTATACAGTGTGAGAAATATATCAGTCCTGTATGTTGTTGTGTAATAAATTAACATCCATAATAATAATAATTACACACACCTGACAGGTGAAAGTGAGACAACCTGTCACATCTCGTCGCCCGGCCTTTTATGTTAACTTCGGATTAGGCGAATTTGTTTTATTAATCAATTAATAAATGATTCCTTTTCTGTACAGATTTTATCATTATATAAGTATTTGATTGGTTGATATTTCTCAACAAATTTTATCACCGATCAATTTAGTATTAATATTATTATTTCTTCACGCCAGGTTTCTTACAGATTACATAGGGGGCACAGAAAGCCAAATATCTGTATTCTGACAGACCTGACGTGCTCCCACATCCATTAGCCCTATACACTCAGGTTGGTTTCAGAAACATCTAACTTCTGACGCTCAACCAGTATCTGATCTATTCGGTCATTATAAGAGAATCTGATCTCTCTTACCAACTATCCATTGTAATGCGATCAATTTACTATGCTGTTAAATCTTTTAATCGCAACATCAACCTTGCAGTTAACAATAATATCTTCCATAAAGGTACCAGTTACTAATGGCGAGTATTTCTCTCAATCCAAGTCAATAACTCAACAATAATAGGTGTGTTTTTATTTTTTTAATTAAGCTTCAAACACAGCTATCTGGAATCGCTGCCACTTGTCCATATGACTTAGATTAGCGCCACGCATTGAATTCAATGCCTAACTAACGCCTTTTTCGGGCACATCCGATGACCACTTAGCGGTACTTAAAAATATATCATTTTACATCAATCAATTAGCTGTCAACGTTGCATTGATGTATTTTTTATCTGTTGGCACGGTCCCATTTATAGAGACGCTGATTTCTGACGCTGAGATCAGTCTGACCTATTTGGATACATTTCTGTTTGAGTAATACTTCGGTTTAAAGATCTTTATTTCTCAAAAAAGACATTACATCACTTATATGAGAACATACATTAAACAAATAAACATTACTTGAGTAATACTTGACTTTTAATATTGTTAGGTAAGGACATATATTTGAGACTCGGTGCTTTCTACTTACCGTGTTAGGGGCTTGGCGTGATAATATAGTGATATCAATAGCTATTATTTAATATTTTACTAGTAATAGCTATTAACTAAATGGATCAGTTATACCGACTAGCGCAACTGTACCTACATGTTATTTTTTTATCATCACGCCTGGACCCTCATGAATAGGCAGTGGGTACCCAGAGCTACATATCTGTATCTACAGGGATGGTACGCTTCTTCTAGGCCCGTTCTGTGCAGATATATACCATAGAAGAAACTCTTGGAAGTACTACTCGGATCCAAAAAAAAGAATTAATATGTCAATGACTTATAAAACAATGAATAGTATTGCAAACGAGCAAAAATAACGTATTGCATTCACTATTGTCGCTCTGCTGAAACAATTAAATGTCAGATTGTTAGTTAAATGTTATATATGGATTGGACGAATTATTTTTTATGTATATACTAGATACTCACGTTTGTTAGTATTAGATGTGTGTAGATAAGACAATAAACAAATAAAGGTTTTGAGATATCAGCACACAGGGCCGACTGATCTCAAACTGACGGAGCTTGTGGTAACTAATCTGCTGATGAAATACACATCATCATCATCAGCCTATTTCCACTGCTGGCCATAGGTCACCCCCAATGAGGGCATCGCGTTCTGCCCTCGGCTTGTCGCATCCAGCATCTGCCTGCAGTCTTGCATGAAATACACATGCACCTATTAATAGTATGTATTTACGTAATAGTATTTTTTTAGTATGTATGTACATGCTATTGTATAGAATATATGTGTATTTTTATACAATAGCATATAGGCTAACCATATAATTGTGAGACGTAAACGTACCTGGTGAAACGTGGGAGTTACACTCCTCTGCCAACCCCTTCGGGGATTATAGGCGTTACGGTGTTACGTTGTTTATATAGAGACAGAAAGAACAGTTCAAATTTACCTACCAGTACAGAAAGTAAGCATATTTATAACTGAACATATTGGTATCAGTTCAATAAGTATGTAAGTGTGTTGGCCTTACATTTGTTCCACTTATAGTCTCCACGATATGTTAATGGAGTAGTTAGCATTGTTGCGGACGCTCCAGTGCGGTCTGACCCCGTATAATGTATAACTGTAGAACGTATAATATGATGTATAATGTAACTTGAATTATACATGTGTTATTTCTTGGCAAACGTAGCGCAGGACGCCTGCTAGCTCGGTGGAGTCACGATATGTGCAGTGACTGGCAGAGGTTGGATGCGAAGAGCTGAAGACCGAGTTCAGTAGCGTGCTATCGGAGAGGCCTGTGTCCAGCAGTGGACGATGACGGGCTGATAATGATAATGATGATTTATTATACATGATTGCATGACATCACATTTATGTTATGTTACAAATATAATTTGCCGATCAATAGTTCAATGTGTTTGTAGATTTCCTCGAACTCCTTGAAACGCGTCGTGATGTAAATTGCCGTCCTATGTTTCAATGGCGCGTGTGTATGTAGAGTATTTGGTTTGTGAAGGTTATTGTTATGTGGTTATGTAGTCATTTATTTTGTAATATAGTTATTGTCTAAAATCAATTTTCTTTTAGTATTGTTGTTTTTTAATAAATGTAGAGTTGTAATATTTAAAAATATTTTATTAATTTAATTTAAATAGAACCGAATACAATTATTATTTGTCTTAATAGAAAATTGAAGAAAAGATGTTTTGTCTTGTCTCGGAACATATGCACATAGCAATCTGATCATAAAGTAAACAGAGCACATGTTATGGTAACCAGAAAGCCGATAAAGTACTTGTATTAATCTACATACATACATACCTGTATACATACTTTTATTGCTCTAACAAAACATATTAAGTAAGATTATTTTATTGTATAGTATTTCTACATTCTACGTCTTAATGAGATAATAAATAACTAGCTCAGGAGTTCAATAGGGCCAGATATTTAGTAAAATGACCTAATCTATCATGCCTTAACGAGATCAGTATTTGTATTCACTTGATGTTCTAGCTGCATATTTAAAGTTGATTTATGATACTGGACAGCCACACTAATTTATGTACTCTCAGACGTACAAGGTCCATTCATGAATTTGAAATTTTGTTTCACTTCGGTCATACTGACCTAATTGTGCTGTGACGAGCGATTGGTATTCTTTATTTGAAATTCTGAAAGAATATTTCACAATTTTAAAAAGTATATTTATTTATCATGATTACGCTACTGGTATTTCGCATTTTGAATAAAAAAAATAATTTATTTTGCTCAGTTGTGTTATGTACATACTCCTTTATTTTATTTATGCTAGTATTCTACGAAATGAGGCGCGCCAACCTCGGCCATCGGAATGGTAACGATTGTGCGATATATCGCAAGAAATATTTTGATATTGAATATAGAGAAGACGTTTATGAATTGCAATGATCAATTACGATAAAATGCTCGACATACTTTTTGTATCAAAAAGTACAAAAGAAAATTAAATTACTCCGAACACATTCTTTTAACCCAACATATATGAGAAACGGACATTGCAACATAAAACATCCCCACACATAAAACGGTACGCGAAAAGAAAAAATACCACGCGAGAAACGTACAATGGAACAGGCACGAGCGTTCCATTTCACCTGTTAATCGGTCGCATTACGGGCAATCGACCTTCCAGTTCAATGATAGATAAGAGCGAACCAGTCCGACACCAGCGGGCTGTCATTAGGGTGGAACGGAACGCTCCGCAGCGAAGGCGGCACTTAATAGCTGTTTGGGTTCTAATCGCGTAATGCAGGTCAAGATCTTGTTGCTCTACGCAAGGATCTCCACACATGGCCGTTTTGTACCGTCTTCTTATAGATCGAATAGCTAAGTATATGCATTTCTTTCTTTTAGACCGAATAGTGATGTATCATTATTTAAATTTGTTATCTCGTTCTAACTTGTTAGTCATGTTTACAGTTTTGTTATATTGTTATAAGTTATGACTGCATAGTTTGTTCATTTTAATAATGTTTTTTTTTTTTTTTTTTTTCACTGCAGTGGTAGCCTAGCGGTTAAGAATTCAGCCTCTCATTCCGGGGGTCCTGGGTTCGAATCCATGGCGCGCAAC
>DWME01006151.1:0-14008 GCA_018244795.1 Parelbella ahira ahira | reverse complement strand
CGTTGCATACCGGCGTGACGTTTCATCTGTAAAAATTTTACCCTCATGCGCCTAAAGAAGTTTCACTTCAAAAAATACACAATAATCAATTCAATAATATGTAGAAACGAACAATAATTAAGCTGCTGTGTGTTCCTTATGAAACCCGAACTGAGACCCTGGAATAACTGTGACAATATAAATAGTAGCAAATAGTTTCAAAACTCTGATGTCGAAACATACTAACCTCTTAAGGTTAAGGGAGCTGATTCAGAGGCTTTGGGTATTATACACTTTATTGCAAAGCCAAGGTAAGTAACTTATCTACGTACGTAAAAGATTACATATCCCGACCCCATTCCGGGAGACCAGGGTGTCTAAGAGGCACTTAGGCCGGCTAATCGCTGGCTCATCGCGGTACGGCGCGGCCTACCTGGGCACGGGTAAAAGCCCTGGCCGACTACAGGCAGCAGTGTAAGCAATGCTAGAAGCTGCGCTCAGCGATCCCCAAGCCACATCTCAAGCAGCGGGTGGCTCATATCTAGCAGCGGACATAGACAGACTGATGAAGGTAAGGTAGGCATTTTGAAAGCAATGACCGAATAAGATTATTATCACATAAAACATAATGTCACCTCGGTCATGGCGCGCGACACTAACGCGACATTAAAGAACAAGACAATCGGTGCCATCGGCACATTTGTAGTTTTAGCAAAGCGTAGAAAATACATATTGCCTCGTAAATGTACGAGAGTGATAAATCAGGTCTGAAAGCAAATGATGAGCGTAATTGTTGCGAAACATTTCTCGCACCATTCTCGGCCCCGATGTGAATGTAACCGAAAATGATACTAAGAAGGTAACACAATGTGACGCGAAATATAACGCAGCTCCTCGGTGACAGCGGGCAGCGGCGGCGGGGAAGGAGCGGGGAAGGAGCAGAAGGGACGAGTTACAATGGGGACCAGCAATTTTTTTATCGCTATTGAATTTGCAAAATCGATTAGTGTTATTTTAAGTAAATCCTGCCAAACTGTGACAGTGCTAGTGTAATATAAAAATACTTTACAATTCCAAAAAGGTTATTAGTACAAAAAACTATTTACGATGTACTTAAATCTCTTTCAAATGATTTTTCTTTAACTAACTTTCGTGTTTGTTTTAACTAACATTTTACTTAGAGTAACTCACAAGCATTTCATTATGTAAATAAAATGTAGAGCGACTAATGACACAGGCGGTGGAAGCTGCTGGTAGGTCGTTAGTGCGATAAAAAATCTATAATTACCGACGCTTTGTCGAAGTTTAATGACAAGAAATTTTAATCAAAGAATTTTCATAAAACCTTCGACAAAGGCAAATAATAAGATACGCTCTGATTCCCGCCAAAGAAAAAGAAACACGGCTACAGATAATTGTGTTGTACGAAATGTTTGAATCTCATAATTACTTTCGGACGGTTTACGAGCTTTCAGGCTCCGTCGGACTGACTCACACCTCGAAATAATATAGTCAGGTTCCAGGGACATCGCGAGTTGCGAACAACACTCAAAGACTTTGCAATGATCTGACTCTGTCAACAAGTCTGTCATTAGCCTAAGAGTGTAACCCGCAGTGGAGCCAGCCTAAGGACGTGAAGCGCCGCCGATAGTATCATAAGAACACAGGCTGAGCGTGTTGATTTCTGATGCGATCCTTCAGAGAGACGCCGAGCATAGCCCATCGCACTTGGTTTATTAAAATACCTTCCCTATAAATCCTAAAAGGCTCCGCGCAAGTATCACTCATTTTAATCACAGGGGAGTCGTGGTCGGAGTTCTTGAGAGTTTTGAACTTCAAACTGGCAAAGAGCATTAAATGTATCCGCAATATTTGTACATTTCGGCTGTAGTACATTTCAGCAGTACATTTCAGCTTTACACTTCAAACACGAGGCATATATGATTGACGCATCATCACAAACAGGGCTCTTCCAAGATAAGAAGCAAGTATTCTGACATCAATTCCGTGAACTGATCTAATCTACGTCATTCTCGGAATGAAAATTTATTAAAACAGCGCCCAGTGGGCTCGCCGGCGGAACAACATTTCTTATAGTAGGAAACAATAATGATGGCGGCGAAACTACAAACGTTCATAGAAAGGACATTTAAAGTTTGCGACATTGCAATACAGTTGTTTACATTCAGCATGCAATAGATAACACCTACCTCTTAAACTCCCAGGGTCTCCTGATAGCGTATGAAGGCAAGGGTACTTACACAGACACAAATAATGTATGTACATCCTCGGTGCCCGGAATTCTACTGCAATCTTCTAAAAACACCTATGTAAACCCTGCGAGGTACTACCGTCCAAGCATTTATTTGTGTTTGCTGATTTTATAGTACTCAGGTCGTTAAGAGCCAACCAGCTAGAGTACCTGAAATTATTTCGCATACTCTTACTTAAGAAGAGTATGTAGCCAATAAAGATACAATAAGGAATAATTTTCAGAATATAGCATTCGAAAAGTATCTCTCTGCTTAGATATCTCTTAACGGAAACGTACGAGATCGTAAGGACCCGACACTATCGAATTGTGTGATCCAAGAAACCGAAAACGAGCTAAACTTACAGAGATGGCCTAGAACTGTGATTGCGGACGAATATGACGTCCATTTAGGAGCTCCCATCAACAACGAACGGTTATCTGACGTTGCCAAACAGACACCGACAGTTTCGAGAAACATGAGCGATCAATCTTACGGATTGACAAGGAAAATTACGAATATGTGACAATAAAATGGGCGGCAGTTGGTGGTAATACTGTTTCGGCTTATTCACCGAGACATGCCCATGTGACCCAGGCGCTATGGCCACAAAACTCAAATTTTCAATTATGTAAGATCATACCGGTCGCGGTACCGTAACTGCTAACCAAAAATAAAAAAAAAATTTTAGAAAAACGCATTTCATAAAAACTGAGGGAACGCTTAGGAGAATCAATAGTAAATGAAAAGGGACTAAGCTCAGTAAAAGGAAAACGTGTTTACTTTCTACGGCGTCGTTATTGACTCACAACAATATAAGTACAATTGCGTAACAGACGCAAATATTGGTAACATCAATGTGTTTACCCTCTAAAGTAACTGAATGGTATTTTTAACCGATTTCTATGCCTACCCCAAAATATAATGTACAAAACAGAACTTTTCTCGGAAAGCCATTAATGAACCTGGAACACTGAGGTGTTAATTGCAGCTAGTATAGGAGTAGTTGTCGCGGAATCGCGGCGTCAAAGTGACTGCTTTAAGCCGTTCGTTTCTATTCAAGCCGTAACACGCTTAAAGGGGTTATGATAACGACTTTTACACTTTAAGATAACGACGCCGCTACGCGCCGAGTGGGTGTAAATAGAGAACATGCGGCTGCGTCGCTCGCTGGTGTCGTTCTACGTTCAGTAACAATACTTTATTAGCAACTCGTTCGCTTTACTTACATCTCCGGAAAAGGAGAGCACCACACATTGTGCACATTATACTTTTCATCCATCATAGGAACATAGCCTTAGTGTCATACTGTATAAATATTTATACTACAACAAAATTGTTATCACGAAGACAATTCCTTGAGTGGATGGAATGTCAATGAAAATACATTTATCTTTATTAAGTAGTGTGTTGCGTGCATCAGTTTGTCACTTTTAATATCAAATAGTTTCGATAACAATCTGTAATAGGAATACTGATGGCAACTATTTTAATAGATTGCTCCATGCTTGGTTGTAGGCGAGTGCTGCCGTACTGCGCCCGACCCGGGGATAGAAGTTGAAGCTCACAGTGGTCTGCATCCGATCTCAAATATTTAAGAAACTGAAATTCCAACGAAATAAAATAACATATACTACGTTTCGGACTCCCTCTCCCCGCTCAGAGCACAGTTAGTTATCTTAATGTTAACAAAAATGCAAGTACTACACTGAACGTCATCAAGTAAATAACTATCATTACATGTACAATATACGAATGTAAGATCTTCATTAAAGAGTAAATATTTTTAGGATTTCATGAAATTGTCCTTGTTGTCGTAGGAAACAGATCGCACGGCGTCCCGTTTCGGCGCCGTGTCGTGTAAAGGTGCACGGGGCGCGGGCCGACCGCGCCGACTCCGCTTTATAAATAATTCCACGTTTCTCAAATTAAGGGCCTCTTTAAACGACCCTCCAGCTCTTGTCTCATCGGCGACAAACAGCGAAGCAAAAGACGAGTGCGGCTTAGCAAGTAAACGAGTGGTAGTTACTGGCTTGGGGTTATTAGTTTTGTTGTACGTTGTCGGATATGACCACTTTAACCTCTACCGAGACTCTCCGAGACTAAACAGACACTACGGATACGCACGCAATTTTAATGCAATGATTTTAGATAGAGTTGATGATTGCGATACTGATTGAGACTTACTGAATTCCTAACCAAAAATAGTTCTCTATATGTCTCGCTACAAGCGTAAACTTCACCATCACCAAGTGATAACTGTGCTAGATTTCTTAACATCACTTTAGAAATACTACACTGGAATAGAATTTATCCCTCTGGAAGTATTCCCGTCAACCTGACTGTAAATTTACCAGCCAGAGGTATGACGAGGGCCGAAACAAGAACGAGGAAGTTTAATAGCAACATACAAGGAGCCATCAAGCAATTGTAACTTTGTCACTTTGCGGGAATTTGCGAAAATGGGCACGTCTTTTGTGTTTCGCTGCGAAATGACCTCGCGTAATTTGAACGGAAATTTCAAAAGGACCGTGCCGGGAATCACGACCGCCGGAGGAGTTACGACTTAAAAATGTTGGGTGATTGATAACGGACAATTTGGTGAGTGGTTGCTACTTATATAAATGCCGCTTGTGGTTTAGGGGGCGTCCGCACACTTGTACGTTCTCGAAGACAAGGGCGGGGCAATCCATATTGAAAGCATTTATATCAAAAACATAAATACCGTTATATATTTATAACTATTTAAAACAAAGATTTCCTATGACACTTTTTAGTGTAACACACACAAACGAATTAAAAAAAAATTAAATAAAAATATAAAATACTGTAACTACGTATAAAATAATATGGTATAAAATATCTAAAACTATCATAAACTGGAGTTATGGGCCAAAACCTTTTAATTATTGACGATAAATGAACAGCCCGCATTCACTTCACGGCCGTTTGCTTTTATTATTTATTTCATTCGTTACTTCGTTAAATATAAGATTCTTTACAAAAGGCAAGTGGCGCACTCTTGTGGTACCAATTTAATTAAAACTTAGAAGCGTTGTATATACGTAGTGTATTTTTCCGTAATGTTCATTGTGCCACTTGCGCAGATGGAAGGGCACGAAATAATATTTTTGCTTGCGATCAACACGTGAAACAAGCGATAGGCCGGAAAAGCAACACAACAATAAATGATATTTGAAAATAGTATTCTCAATAAAATTTAGATATTTTATAATAGTGAATCAACTTGGTTTTTACGACGAAAGGGAAATTAATATCGGTTGAGATGGTCGTGGTGGCCTGGATATCGCGCTGCAGCGGTACTGGTACATAATGTATCTCATAGCTATTTATTTACTATTTAGAACGCCAACAATTCTTTTTCACGGGTATCTTCTTGCAAAAGAGTACGAACGATATTACCGATATTGTGCATTAATCTGACCTGGGTGTTCACTAACAGTAAGTACGTGAACACATAATTATAGATATAATGTACCTCACGTAACTAATGACATCCACGGTGTAGGCGTGAATTAACAATTTGAGGTATTGCTAAGATAACCAAAAGTAAAAGAAGAAGTAAGTAGTTAAAGTATAACTTTATCAAGAATAGTAAATGGACCTATGTGTTTTCTCTGCCTTACTTTTATATGTAGGTACCTACCATAAAAAATATGTGTCCTAAATGTCCCGTCCCATTAAAAACGTATATTGTTGGACTAATAAAAAGCTGCTTTATTTCATATAATGTTCAAAATGAGTTGCCTGTTATTCGCGGGTTCGCTAAACGGCTTTAATTTTTTTTTACAGATTTTAAGTAATTACCTTTGTTATTTTAAAGAATATATTTGATACAGGTTTTAATTGTTTTTTTGTTAATTATCCTAATATGTGAATATACGTAACTTCCTCGAAAATAACGTAAAAAATTCAAAAACTACACCGGTCACAACGCCACCTACCGGATCTAATGGTCAACCACTCCAAAAAGCAAAAACAAAAAAACACACCAAATTGACTTAATCATAATTGTAGTGGGTTTATTTGACTATGGCATACTTAGAACCGTACATAGTTTACTATTTTTATAAGCAGCAAAAATTACCATTAATTATTCTTCTACCATTAATTAAGTATTATTTCCTTGGTACCGACATTATGCCGACTTAACCCACATATCCTTTCAAGTTCTTCTCTGGAAGAATTTGAAAAGATATGTGAGTTAAGATCTAAAATCACCATTTATCATATTAAATCCTTGAGATACAACAAAATGTACCATTAAAAGTCATGTCACGTAGTCGTGTAGAGATCAGACATACCTACTATTTTAAAACTTTTCCCAACGCTAATCCTGCCGAAAGCGAACGAGGGGAGAATTCGTCGGCTTTCACATTGTGCAATTTTAAATTGTTCAACTGTACATCTAACGAACTCCTACTACCCTACTAATATAATTTTGACTATTATTATGAAAAAGACTATTATTATTACGAAATGGCGGATCTAAATAATTCTATCGATTTAGATTAAGCGCCACCTAGAATCCAATATGTACAATAAGTTAGTTTTTATAATACGAAACTAGATGGCTCTGCGCAAAGTCCTGAATCACGCTAACGATTGTATGGCGGGGATTGTATAAGTAGCAAACGACGCAAAGTTGCAGTGTGAAACGCGACTGTCGTGGTTGACAGCAGCGACTGCTTAACATATTTTTTTCTATAGCAAAAGGCGTAAAACCCCTTTGCTTTTATATAAATTAGATACATCGAAGTCCTGTTAGTATCACGACTTGTGTAAAAAATACATTTAATGAGATTGTAACACACGTTTTATCTAAAACATGATAAATGACAGGCGTCCACGATATATAATACATTTCTGCTAAGAATAATTAGCATAATAAATATGCAATGATATGGTATTAGGTGACAATGAGTCAACTTACAATAATTATAGACGTAAATACGTGCATATGCAGTCTTCAAACTAAAGACATGTTAACAAAACTGTCCTAAGCATATTCGAGTACTATTTTTAAAACGGTTTTTAATTGGCAGGATATTAAAAAAAAAAATTACACTAAATTTCTTTTTGGTATATAAAATATTTCTATACTATATCACTATGTATATATTTTGTATGACTAATAGATAAAATTATATTACGAATGAATTATTTGTTGACTATCGCATTTATGGACATTATAATTATATCTTTAATCTAATGTTCAGTTTTATAAATATTTCGCTTTTTGACTTGATTATGTATTTTATAATTACATACATATACTCGTTAGTGTAACACACGAGGACGTTAGCCTTTGATTAACCAATTTGTTTTTCTGTGCATACTATATTATGTTATGTATTTGTAATAATAATAATAATCTTTATTTGAATAAAGTAGTGTCGGACCGAAGAGTCGGTTTTGGTTTGAGCCAGCGTCAGTGATCTTATGTTGAGTGGAAAGTTAGAATGATGAGATCGATGAAGAATGGGTGAGAAGCCGTGCCTATCTGGTTGGCACGGTGACCGCCTGCCGGCCCGCGTGCCGCACTAACGTGGCAAGCTCTCGTGTCGGAGCCCAAGACGTCTTCACTTGTACGAGTATGTATGTAAATATATATTTTATAAATACTCCTCGCTAAGCAGCTGACATTTCAGATTCACACTTTGTATGAATACATGACTGCCTGAGAATCATTATGCGGCCCTTATGCACTTAGAGCTTGTTTCGAATCGGCAACCATTAATATGCAACAATCAATTTAGTATAAATATAGTTAGTACTAATTAACATCCTCCCTACTCGAAGTCTGTCACTGCGTCGCTCTACCTGAGGAATGAGATACTCGTCTTCAGTAGACAGACTGGTAACGACATGCTGCAAATAAAAACAAACTGTTATCAAAAAATGTATTCACAATGAGTATGGAGGGAGCGGTGTAGCGAGAAATATACACTCTAGCGCCTACTTTAAAAAAACCGTAAGTATAGAGGTTACATTGTGCAAAAGCAGGGCAAGAGCGCGTTGTGTCTGAACAATGGACGCGCCTAAGTCGTCGGCTGGAGGCTCGATACTCAAATGTACTAAAATGTGGTGCACTAACGGCAAGCTGTGTTGTAAGCGTCAGAAGTGACAGTAACATTAATTTTGTCTCCGCAGTTTTCGCCCCTGAGGAGCCACGCCGCGGGCCGCTCTCTCCCGACGGGCGGTCGGATGCAGACAGGGCGCCTCGCCGTCTGCTTAGCGTGCGCGGTGAACGCGTTATACACACTTCATATACTATTTAAATATTAATATACTATTTAATATAGAAAATACTACTCTATCCATTTTATAACTTTGACAGTTTTATTTCCACATTCATTAATGGTATTACAATACTATTTTTGTGTGTTGGTCAATAAGAACGTCAACTTAATTATTATTTTTCATGACATTTTCGAATAAACTGTTGAATAACAATATATGCTTACAGTTTCCGGTTTGCGTACGAACATCAACCAATTAGGATCGGTAAGTTTTGGAGCGCGGCCGCGTGAGGCCAGTGAGTTAGACGTCGGTAGGTTGCAGCGAGACACACGCACTAACATTTCTGCACAGCGGCGCAACACGCAAAACGCACAAATATAATATTTGTTTCGTCAGAACGATTGCTTTCCTGCCTGCGAGCAAATCGTCTACACAGGCACGTATTTGCAATCGTATATAGGTACATATATTTGTATGTAATCAATCAGCCATGTGGACACGATGGGAGAAGTTGTCAGGCTAGAGGCCGGAGGATGTTAGTTGTCTCTGAACGACTATTTGTAAAAGACGGATGAAAATTTCTCCGACAATATAATACCAAAACATTTCGAAGTGGTTACAGCTTTGATGTCGAAACAAATACGAGTGGCGCGCCTCCGAACATCACAGATTAGAATGTTTCCAACAGTTTCTTTACAGGAGTCCTATCGTTTTGAAATATTTCAATAAACGCAAGCTTTAAAATACTTTAAACACAGATACACATCAAATACCATGAAATATGTACATGTATGCACTGCGCCATACGTTAAAAAAAAACATAATATTTTGTGATTCACACCTACCTGGTTCCGAACCAGGCATCATGAACACTTCTCTTAAAGAGCTGAGTAATGGTTGTTTAATATTCTTTAGAGTTAATGTATCCCAAGGGGGAACCAAAAAAGAAATTATTGCCTTTATTATTATTCATTCGCAGTTAGCGAGTCATAACAAAAACATTAAGGCGGCGATAATCACGTCGTACGACCGAACGCCCGCGCTGTGCCCCGGCTCACCTGTTTAATATTAATCTGTGGCTACTCGTTTATTGCTGAGCGGTCAGCGCCGCGCAGATAGCAATAATAGCTGGATTTGTTCAATCGGCCCGCGGCCCAGGGCCTATACAAATATCCCTACATCTGGAGAACAGTATATCTTGATATAGGTACTTTATATAGATCTATATCTACTCTAAATGTTACAAAAATCTGTTGAATAGTTGGTAAATGTCGCGTGGCTCGAGGTCACACAAGTATCTTCGCAACCATGAGCCTGTCGGGCTCCAAAAAAATACTTGTGTTGTGATCAGCTTTCCCGTTGCTAGACATATGCTTCCCCTGAGGAGTCTTAACTAATAATGCTCATGCTGACCTAGACAGGCCGCGTAGAACTTTATACTCACTATTGCCAAATGTACAAAATTAGATAATGCTTTATCGCCCTTTTTACTCTTTGCCCTCGCATTGAATTCAAGATCGTTTAGCTCAGATGGTTCATAGTCCACAACTCCAGCCGGACGCAGCAAACATGTCGTTTTCGTTGTTTCCCATATGTTCTGTATGCTCACCACTGGCTAAACTTATGCACTGTAATATAGGTTATAATTCTTTACTTCGACAACAGTTTATCTATGTTCCGCATTCTACAGCCTTCGTAATTTATTTAATAAAATTACAAAAATATTATAATCGAGTGAATGAGGTCAGCATTAGGGCTAATGATGCAGCCAAATTATTGTTTTTCCCCGTTTGATTCAAATTTATTAGGCAGGTAGCCTGTTTAATATTAATCTGTGCCATGAATACATTACAGATGTCGCCAGCGGCGTGCAATTACGGGATTCTTCCGACTTTTTGTCGGCAGTGGATAGGCAGCCTGTTTATTATGCGACCCGGGGTAGTGTGCTCTCAGATTTAATTTTATACGGACGTCCACGCGTTGTACAGCTCCACTATATTTCTCTCGAAATGCTTAAAAGGATTTGCAATCCATCAGAAGGAGAGTGCTTTATAAATAAAGCGCATTGTTAGAATATTCCTTTAAAGAGTTGCTTGGTTTGTTTTTACGCAGATATCAGATATTGAGTGTTATTGAATTAGGTAGACATGCTGCTTTGTTTTGAGTTCTACATGGTTTTATTTTATTAAACCAATGAAAAAAGAGGAGCAGAGTCTACAAATTTCAAGTATATTATTAGCATCAGCTAACTCAGTTAACTTTCACGGTGTATTCATATACATATATCAACAAAAACGACACGCCCATTAGCCCCACAACGACACATGGGACAAATGATGCGTTTCATGTGGCAACATTATCGGCTGACTTTCCGACAATCCTTAAATTGAGTCCGTCGTTCATGGCGACAATATTACAGCCCGAGGGAGAGTAAAGACGGGATTATTACAGTCGCTTGTTCCGGAAAGGGCGGCCTCCAATATCGATTGTTTGCTGAGACCGCGGCGATCTCCCGTTGTGCACTGATCTAGTCACGCTGTCGGCAAGTGCTCGCAAAAACTCTAAAGTTTCACCGAATAAGCAAAGTTGGACGCAAGTGCTTCCGTTACTAAGATCAACACCTCATTTTACACATTAAAGAGGCAATAGATGGTTTGTCGTGCCATCCCCCGACAATGATAGTTACATCCTGTGACGTACAATACGGTCCCTCTACAATATTAAAATTAACAAATATTTTCATTCATTCATTCATTCATTATAATATGAGAAAACTGCCACGACGGAACAGAACACCTCGAGCTGCGGTGTTACCCGCTGCAGTGGCAAGTTAAGTCTCTGCTGCAGTGCGGCTGGCTGTTCGCACACCGCTAGTCTCAGAACAGATGGCCCTGTGTGACTGGTCCCTAGATAATATTGCTATTATTTTTGTAAGTACTTCTACCAAAGCACGTCGTACTGGTCGAGTTGAATGGGCATCTTCTGTCAGCATTTTATCTTAATAAAGACATAAGTTAATTATTTTACGGAATAATGACATCTGTAGCATAGCTGTGGAATGAGTATTTTAGACGAGGGTCGCGAGAGGCACGAGGGTCGTTTTAATCCGAGGGTGAGCGGTTCGGTTTATTCGTTTGCGGCGAGGGATGGCGGGCCGCTCTATACTGCTGCCGACAAGAGTCACGAGGTCTCACCGTCGTAGGTCTCAGACAGTCGATAACAATAACATAAAAAGACACTCTTTAAAATTGTCTGTATATGCAAAATCGAAGTTAGATTAAATGCTGTGTTAATTATTATCCCGAAAATCTGTTTTATTTAACTTCATGTTCTGAGGTCGCCGGCATCATCATCATCATCCAGACTTTTATCCCTCCACTGCTAGGGGATTGACAGACTTCACATGCTTTTTCGACCGTGGTTGTTGCACTGGCGGGCACGGGCACCTCAGCAATAAGAGGGTTACAGCCACAGCCTGCCAATTGTTCAATGATGCCCGTTATCATTACAGAGATGTCCGGTGACTATTTAAAGATAATGGAATGTTTTGTTACTCCGCCGTAGATAACAAGGAAAAGTACGACGGCGTAAATAAATCCTTTAAAGCACCAATTTAAGCCCACGGCTCTATAAACGCACCCGAAAGCTTAAAATGTAAAGCGATGTCGGGCGCGGTCAATGTATTTGAGTTTAATTTACATATCGGTTGTTCCAGAAGTTCTCGTTGAACATGTATCGTTGTGTAATCACAGTTACGCTCCGCGCCCGCTGCTCGTGTGGGGGCGCTCCCAGTGCTGGAGGTGGCACTTGTGGCCACCGCACGCTCCTCCATCTTCGTACATTATGTTTTGTATTCGCGTTCAACTGACACTACACCAATAATAATAGTAATAACAGGCCCGATGCCGCAAAGGGGATTATAGTTTGGAGTTGTCAAAATCACAAAAGCCTATTATTTAAGTGACACCTTACCAAAAAGATGACATCTAACGTCTACATACGTTACATTGATTGAACTGCGTGAACACTCTTAGATAAGTTTCAAACTATTATCAAACTAAGACATACATATGTAATCATATAAATAAAAAACATGTAATCAAGATTTCTCACTGTAAACCTGCCGGCTACATAGCGAAAAATGCTTTGATCCGTCCCGAAGGAGGGCTTACAAAGACGGGCAATTAAAGCAAAGGTCGTCGGAACGAGTGGACTGGAAATCGTCTGTAACATTCATTTTCGATTGCCTAGTGTGTATCTTTTTTCTTTGGTTTTATAAAACAGTTTGAATTGCCAATTAAAAACTGTTAATGTAATTAATGCAGTTAGAGTTTTAATAAAGATTCTTTATTTATAATGTTTTTCTGACAAATTGAACACGTATTATGGAATTGAAGTATCTGAAGTTATGCACGGCAGTGGATGTGGAGTATAGCAAAGACGTCATGAAAGTAAAATTTGTGCGGTAGAAATGACAGCATTAAGAAGTATGTGTGATGTGAGTATAGCTGGTAAGATGAGCGATAGTGTACACATAAGTTAGTGACTTTCTGACTACGTTGACGCAATAGTTCGTGCTTCAAAATAAACAAATATTGAAATAATTTCATCGCGTGACTCTTTCGTGACACTTATCCTAATAGCGGCAGCTTTTAAGCACCTGTATACTAACAAGAAAATATGGACCTCGGTCCAAAATAAACAGTATTATTATTGTTATTATTATATCTGATGACGAAGAAATTCTCTTTAACGTTTTATCTGTGCGTATAACATACGAGCCGCACAGACGCGTACACATTACCACATGCCATAATTATTTTAAAAAAATTCCGAACGACGGGCAAATCACTTTAGGAGGTATAAACACTTCTCGAAATATAGACGTTAAGGAAATATAAAAGATAATGTGAGGAATTTTACTCAATTACCTTAATTAAAATGTAATGGTGTCTGAAGGAGCAGTGGCGCTATCGAGCGATACTCATTTATTCAATGGGTATTAGCGAAGTGTAAGAGCGTCCAAATTACATTAACAAACGCGGTGCGTTCAAATGGACGCGATATAATAGCGATTGGAGAGATACGCCCCACAGTGTGCGCGGCGTATAAGAGGAAAAAATAAGAATAATTAATTTTGTTAACCAAAATATCATAACATTTAACTATTTTCATGACTCTTTAGTTGCTAGACCCTCGTGGTGAACCAGTGTAGTCAAGGTCTAGCGGAATTTTATACGTTCCTCTGAAGTGTTTGCAAAATTGGATACGTTCATGCAGGCGGCGTAGCGTGCGAGCAACTCCGTTAAGAAGAAATAATAAAAGTCAACGACTACTCGATAAACTTTTAGACACAAATGGAAATTATCTAGCTAGTAAATGCGTCATGTTTTTATCACCGTGATGTGGGCATAGCGACTCAACTACCTTCGTTTAAAAAAGTTATTGATTAAAGAAACTACCTTGAAATTATAAGAAAATCGAAGTTAGCGGCGGAATTTCGAAAGGGAACA
>DWME01006150.1:0-14008 GCA_018244795.1 Parelbella ahira ahira | reverse complement strand
ATACGAGAACTAAATAAACAGATAAATTTCACTGGCCAGTATTGCCAATTAATTAAAACTATTATAATTTTATCGATCATTCATCTAACTACACAATACAGTCACAGTACTCACTATATTTTATTTTATATATGTTTATATACAGTACAACGTTGCAGGCAGTGAGCGAGTTCAATTTATATAGTTTTCATTAATTTATTCATTGCGCTTCATATAAGTTGGCCGAATAGAGGTTGTGCACGCCCTCATATTCGGCGTACTGTCATTCCATCCCCGGGGGTAGCGGTTCGATCGCAGTCCCGGATGCCGTGAACGGAATATCCTGTCAAAGATACATACAATCATGAATAATTACTTAAAGTAGTTAAAGCAGTGTAATGTAGAAATGTAAGGATAATAAGTTGGTCTAAATTTGATATTAGACATTAAAATCAAAAAGGCCAGTATTTTTCAAATTCTGATAGGAGATTCGATTAATTCTTAGAAGAGACCCGTGTTGCAATATTGGAATGGTAAAGAGGTCGAAATAGTCAATAAATAAAATTAAAGTCGGTTGTGAATATATGTTTACGACTTAACTATTATTATTACATGTTCACGTGATACTTTAATACCGTCGTTTAATAGATTTACTATTGGTAACATTTGCAAGTGACATTGGTAAGATTGGGGTAGTGTTGAGTAGGCGCGGGTAGGCGAGGCGGGTAGAGGGCGGGTAGGCGCGGGTAGGCGAGGCGGGTAGAGGGCGCTACCTGCCGCAGCAGGAGCGCGAGGCGCGGCGGCAGCGCGGCGCGCGCGGCGGGCGGCAGCGCGGCCAGCGCGGGCGCGGCGCGCGCCTGCAGCCGCTCGCAGCACTTCACCCACCCCTCCCACGCCACCTTGTTGCGCCACACCTGATCGCCACACACATTATTATAATAGCAACACTCCACTGTTTTTGATTCTTTTCAAACTACCCATTGACAGTCGATTATATGCAGATTCATACCCGCAATTAAAAATTTATACCGTATTGTTTATTCTTGACTATCTAAATTTTAAAACAGTATTCAAATAAAATACCTTAGCGGTACGAGTGGTAGATGTCACACAATAATAAAAAAACGTTGAAAAAGAACAAAACATCAATGTAAGTGAACATCCAGATTAAAACACGAAAATTGATACAGCACGTTTCGATAACATAAGTAATTCACACTGTTTAATCTGAGAGAATTTTTTTAATTTTCCAGTTTAATAATTTAGACCTATAAAGTTACCTACATCAATAAAATCAATAGGAGATAACAGTTTGAACACGTAACCATTCTTACATTTACGCACTCACCTCACGCTCAATGAGCAACTGCAGTATGTTAAGCGCGAGAGGTGCCAGCCCCGGGTACAGCGTCAATGCCTGCAAGACGCTTCTCATCATCAGCACCGGGATTTCAGTCTCCTCGGCCAACCGCTGCAGCACCGCCGACAGCACCTTGAATCATTATCTCGGTATAGCCTTGTTTCACATTATTTTTTGGATTCATTTGTTTCTGGAAAGTTCGATAACAAATTTGATTTTAAAATATTAATTAACAGGCATATATAATTGGTTCGCTATATGAATAAGGTATTATAAACTTACATCCTGTGTGTACGTCTGTTTCTCAGCGAAACAGAGCGCCGTGGCCTTGATGATGTACTTCAGGTCAGCTTTATTAGGATCTATGAGGTGTAGCGCTACCAGTAATTCTTCTGGGGAAACTATAATTAAAAAAAAACATTTAAATTATAATGATTTGCAGGGGAAATTGCTTAAAATAAAATGATTACAATCTTAGAATAATAATATCACGAAACATCTTCTAAGTAAAGTTGGTGATAATGTATTTTGGATTTGGGGTGTGATTTAAGAATTTAAGAATTGTTCTACCCAAGAAACATGTGTGACAAGGACATATCTGCTATCTCTATTTAGATGTATATTTATCAGCTGACTGATTATGATAGTGTAGATTGTTAAGCCTGGGATCATCAAACAATGTCCTAAAATATTAATTTATTGTTTAGCATTCTTGCCTGAGAAATTTCTTTAGAGTTTGGTGTACATAATAGGCATTGATACAGTGCTTCCATATATACGTGAGGCCTTTTTTCATTAATGTGGTTATACATTACCAGTGCAGGGTTCTTTAAAGATTTTGCGATAAAATTTAAATGTTTAAAGAAAGCTAGACGATATTCTGTATTTAAGGTTTTTTTAACATTGTTCTGTTCTTTAAAACTATTGTATGTCCATGAGAACTGCATTAGATTTTTACTCTTGCATCGACAATGCATGGAATTTTCTGGATAATTTGAGAGTTGTAAGACAATATGAACTCAATATATATTTACAAAAATAAAATATAAAGAACGGAAATACGGAGCGATAGAAAAAACAATAAAACCAACAAAAGTATTTATAACTTACATAATATTGCTGGAAATAAATAATTATTGTATAAGTTATTTTATAGAAATCAGCATAATTAAATAAATCGGAATATTCTAAAAAATTCTAAATCTTACTCTGAATTGTGAAATCATTTGTAGGACAGGATGCAATCCTTGTATTAATTACATAAGTCAGTAATTTTACAGAACAGCGAGAAAAGTCATATTCAAAAAGTTATAATCCGAAATGACAGACATAAATTTTGAGATTCATGACTTAATAACTAGTGTAACTGTACACTGAGAATTACTAAATCATTATAAGGGAATATGAATTTTTGAATGGTAAAAGACTAATAGTGCTTAAAATATTTTCAGGTATATAAAAAACATATACTTGGTCCTTGCTCATCAGTGGGGTTCTGCAGACCGAGGAGCTTGTTGAAAACCTCTTTGACAACATTAGGGTTCAATTTTATTAGTTTAGGCAAAGCTGCCAATATCTGAAATAAGAAGTTTAAACATTAATTAAATTAATATAATGTTGTCTCACATGGTTACAAGAAAAAATCATATGAGATCCATTATATCAATAAACATTATTATTATATCTCCTCGCCACGCTGTTACGTCCACGCCAGGTTCTCTATGGGGCCGGCAACATGATGTTTCGAAATTGGAATTTGTTTTTTTATTTTTGAAACTACACTGATCCAAAGACATCATGATAGTAAGATCAAACATGGCTATGTAGCTTATAGAGGTGTTTCAGATAAACTTTCAAATACATAAGAAACCACAAGGAATATAATTTTGTACTTATCAGATTATTAGCTGTTCACAGCTGTTATATTTTTTAAGAGGCATAAAAAGGAATTTTCTTTTACAAATCCAAAAACTACTAATCAGCGTAATCTATGACATATACCTATATATTTTTTAATGAACAGCCATTATATGTTTAGCGCCTTCATAAGCATTATTTACTATGGTAACAAGAACCATACCTCCTTTTTGCTAAGCCCGTTGAGAACCGGTATTAGGAACCGAACGTCAGAAACGCGAGTGGCGTACAGCTCCCGGACTCTCGTCACCAGCTCAGGCGTTGGGGGCGCTGGAAAGAATAGATTTGGAAATAGATATTTTATAGGTAACATATGGCATCGAACACTGCATAATACATACATTAATACCAGATTAAATTATTACCAATTACAATCAACTTTGCTGATAGAAGTGGATTCTTAAATATGATAATATTTTACAGAAAGATAAGAGAAAGATACGAAGAGATAAAAGGAAAGGACAGAAGGACGTAACAAAATAAATAAAAAAGCAAATTGAAAACATACAAAACAGAGATGTTAAAGCCTATTTATATTCCGAACGTGTTCAAGAATTTCTTTTTGTATCATGTTTTTATTAAACTTAGCATCATTGATAAGATGGCAAAACACAGAAAACAATTTGAGCAGCAAAAATAATTACAACGACAATGCTTGCTCAATAGAACTTACAACAAATAGATCTAGCAATTTTTATGATTAACACTAAAGATCCATTAGCAAGCTACTACATCAATAGGCCAGTCAAATATGTAAAGGAATGTACCTTTCTCTGTGAGTATGTGGACAACCCTTGTGAGTAAGGTCTCGGCGCCCCTCGGACACTCATCTAGCAACGCTTGGAAGGCCGGTTTCATTGAAATATTCGTGTGGGATGAGCCTATTGCCGTTCTGATGGGCCCCTCCACCGCACGCAACACGCAGCGCTTAGCCTCCGCGCCGGCGAACCCATATATCCGTGCTACCTCGATTATAACATCTGAAATTAGAGAACCCTTATTGTTTTACCTCTTTAGAGGACACATATATCACATAATGACAAAGCTGATACGAAAACATTTTTAGTCTTTTCTATTAGGGTTTTCCACGATTGACGGATCATTTTATGGATCAACCGCTATAACAATAATTCTAAGTACCTACTGAGGCGTAGGAGTACTGATTCGTCTAAATATAGGTCACAAGTCAAAGCTCCTTGTAGCAAACAGGTGGAAGTGAACCTACAGATTATGTAAAAAATAATTGTACCTTCTTGATGCGGGAACAGAGCCATGACGAGGTTGAGACACAGGCGGTACAAATCGTCGTTCCAGGATTTGCCGAGCTGTCTTGACCCCAGCAACTCTGGAGGCGGTGTGCCCAGTGTGATGAAACCCAGGTATAGTAGCGCGTGCTTCTCTATCACTTTCTTAACTGATTCGTTGTCTCGAAGGTAAAGCTTGAGCGATGATTTGAGACATACATCTCGGACCTCTTCATTTTCGTTCACTGGAAACAAAGCCAGGCTTTAAAAAAAATCATTAATAAAAAACAATATATGTATATTGTAAAAATATATTGTATTAAAGCCCTTAAAAGTGGAGGGAATTCCGATTTCAAGAACACAATAAAATAAAGAGCTTGAATAAAATACCCGTACATCATTAAACGTGCCACAAAGCCGTAAACATTAATAGCGGTTTTGTGAAATACAGATCAATATTAACCATCCGTAAGTGATAATAAATTAATATATAAATCTATACTACGATTATGTTAAAGTTGGGTACTTACAGACGTGACAGACCAGCGCCGCCACGTACTTGTGAGCCCGCGGTGGTCTCATTATACACAGCTCTTCCAATATCTCCAAAGCTAGCAATGGTATTTTATTTTCCGTAATCAAATGTTTCAAATAATCTACAGCCTCGTCCGTAACTATGGGGGATTCAGTGTAAATCTTCCTCAGTAGAACGTCTTTGCAACTCTCCATCGTCGGATCTCCTCGTTCACTTATTTGCGTTATTAATGCACAGAGTAATTGATTGTAATTTTGGTCGTGCTTTTCGTGTATCTTAGGCTGCAACGTCACAGGCAACCGATTAAAGCCCTGCATGTAAGCGTATTCCTCGTATAACCAAAGTATCGCCAAATCAACCTGATTCACTGGATCTTCCATTATGTAATCAAAAACTAAATCTCTGATCTCTGGAGTATAGCTGGATGCGAAAATCGTTATAAATTTGGATCGGATTTGCGACGCACCACCTATAGCGCTTTCCTTCTCTGCCCTCAGAATTCTACTAACAGCTTGCAACATCAGCTTCTCCTTGATTTCCTTTGGAATTGGTCGTGTCAACTCTTGAAGTTTCAGGAGTTTCACTTTCTGCTTCAACTTCGGTATGGTCGGTGTTTGTGGCGGCAATGGTTTCTCTTTTTCTTTATTTTTCTTTTCCTCTTCCTTCAAATACTCCTGCCTCGTCTCTTCCATAAGCTTAGTCACTGCATTTTCCATCTGCTTTTCTGCTTTAGTCGATTCTTGTAACTTAGCAACTGCATTTTTGAGAGTTGTTTTTTCGTCATCCTCTCGCAGTAGTGGTATTTTAGCTGCTATGTCCGATAACGAGGGTTGTGGTACTGGGGTTGGTTGTGGTACAGGAACGGGTTGTGGAACTATTCCGATTGGCGTATTCTCATCCTTAATTAAACTTAGTAACATCTTCGCTAAACTCTTCTTTTGCGATTTGCTCCCAGCATTTGGAATTGGTTTATATACACTCGTAAAGCTGGGGGGCATGGTTTTAGGAAGATGATTTAATAAAGTTGACATAACTATGTTCACAACATTTTCAACGTTGTTTAAACCTTCCAACAGCGTATCATCAGTGACAGTAGGTTTTATTACTGATTGAGAACTGTCTTCATCAAATTGCGTAAAGTCACTTCTACTGTTACTGTCACTGCCTTGACTGTTACTTTGAGGGGAATCAACTCTGAACCTTTTTGCTGGAGTATCCCCGTTCTTGATTTCGCCCAATCGTTTACTCCGTCTGTCCTTCGACACCGCTTTGTTCAATTCCTGGGTCGTCATGCCTAAATCTAAGAGTAACTGAGTGAGTTGAGGCAACATATCATTTGATGAGGGATGTTTTATTAGAGTCAACAGTTGCATTTTCAAATGTTTCCGAACTGAATTAACCTGGGATTGTGATAACGTTGGCGGAAGGGTGGTGTGGAGATCTTGTAGAGCTTGTACCACTCGTGGCATGAATCGTGGCCTTGACTTCGCCAGAAGGCAGAGTGTGGTCATACAGGTCATCAAGTTGACACTCGATATGTGTTGCGAGTTGTGGAATTTTACTAGTAGCATAAAAATGTGCCTGTAAGTAGATAATGTATTTGACCACTTGTTAATTGACAGATCACTTGTATAAAGCATCAATACTGAATAAGAGATCATTTACGACAACATTTACGATTTTCATCATTAACAATCCACTGTTGACAAACAGATATGTCCTCAGAAAGTGAGATATAATTGCCTATCAATTTATTAGTGTACCAAGCAGTAAATTAGAATCTTAAAAGCGAGATAGGTAAAATAAAGAGTGACAAAGAGGAAAAAACAAGTGAACATTATTTTTTTATTATATAAGAATAAATAAATATAATAGCACACTTGTAAACCTCAAAGGGCCATACTGATTTATACAGATAACTGGCAACACCTCTGTATTTTTTACTTTGTAATCTTGGTGTGGAATGTTTTATCTTTTATAGTAACAGAAAATATTTTTAGATCGTTTTGTTGATTTAAATTCTCACTTACTCCGATTCTTCTTCTAAAGATTTCCTATTGATAAAAGGCAAGTCACTCGGTACATTGTCCAGGCTGAACTCCTCTTCATCACCTTCACCAGGGCTTTGGATTTTGACCACTTCCTCCAAAAACTTGATAGAGTGGGTCCTGATGCCCTCATTGTCATTATCTATCATGTTCAGTACTAGAAGCTGTGTTAAAAAAATATTTCATAAAGTTATGATTTATATTTTGACTACATTATTTATTAATTTATTTTTTATTGCAACACCTATTTAGGTAGGCTTTACGAAAGGAGGGCTTAAAATATATGACGTCTTTTAAGATGAGCTGTATGGACATGACAGAAAAGAGACACTGGTGTGTTTATGTGGAAATTACACAGTAACTCTACTGTTACAAATTACATCCAATTTATGTAAAACTCAGCAATTTGTCTTTAGATTAGCTTAACATTCTGTTAAAGTTTTATTCCAACCTACTGCTCCCTTTCGATATTAGAATTAAAAAATACAAAAATACCTTTAACTTAGTAAGATGCTCCCATACAAATTGCATATCTGCAAAATTGGCACTGCCCTTGCATATCCATTGTAGAGCACTCTGATATACAATACTAGCGGCCTGAATTGCTCGTTTCTGGACAGCTATTACAGTATCTGTGACAAGCAGTTGCAGCTGGCTTACCACTTTGGGTAGATGCTCGCAGTGGTCTTTGCTAAAAGTTGAGAATAATAATGAAGTTCTTTTTGGGACCCAATATATATTTAATTTGAATTATACTTAAACAATTACATTAAGCTTGAATAAATAGGTACAAATACACATTTAAGTTATGACGGAAGCTTAAAAGGCAAAGGGATAAAAGTTGGGTGTGAAATTTAATAAGCAAGTCTGTTGGCTAAATTCTTACATTTTTATAATTAATGAGTTGGCTTCCAGATCGGGCACAATATTATTACATTTTCCTAACTTGAAATTTCTACTAGTAGCTTGGAGACTGGCTCTGTACCTGGTTATGGCAATATACTCAGCTCTTATTTCATGGGATATATAACATAACAAGTGAAATATGGGAGTCCACCATGTGAAACAAATCTTATATCAGAATGAAGTAAGTTGTGGCGATAGACTATCTTATTGGCCAAATAGCAATTTATGGATTTCACAGAGACAACATTATACCACCTACTCCATGTGGAATGTAAACATAACAGGTGAAACATGGGACTGTACTGTACTCCTCTCTCTCCCCTTCAGGGCTTATTGGTGTATTGTTACATTGTGTCTTGTTTATTTAATTGTGCCAATTTATCATAATTTATAATGTCATTGCAGCTATTGCCAAAATTGTATATATCACGTGTGAGCCAAGTATTTTTTTAGTATATCAATATATTATATTATTTTTATAGATGAATTTGCTTATACATTACCAGTAACATAACGTATATGAGTGCACACTCTATTACTGTTAATTGAAAGTTAATTATGATCTGTAACTTTAATCTGTGTTGTTCAGACGGTATTCCTCCAATTCACACTTACAAGAATTCTCAATACAATCTATTAATTTCTGAAGTACAGTCCTAGCTATTGTAGACATACCCAAAATAGGCACATATCGCAAAGTCATATGATAAATATCAGTTTTATTACAAACCCTATGTAGTCATTCGGAAGCATAGGTTATAATTTATCTTACTTTATGCAATGACTTTTAGTTATTTTACAAATCTCACCTTATGTCTTCTATGAAAGCTATCACCTGCTTTTTCACATCAGTGGACTTATCACTGACATAGCTCATAACGTTTTCCATGTAAACAGGTATCATTTGTGGGACTTGGTGCAATAGGACTTCTATTATTTTTCTCAACAAATCCGCCTTCCTTTTCCCCTCTAACATCCCTGCCTCGTTTATCCATTGGATAAGCTGAAAATGAAACGGGAAACAAATAAAAAACATCTTTGAGTTTTAACATTGTATTCTTTTATATTTACAAATTACAATAATACAACGCGATCCTACGAACCTGATTTTGGGCGGCGACGTTTGGAGTTGGTGAGTATTTGCCTGACATCGTGGCTTATTTAAAATTTAATAATTTGTAATTAATTGCAATGTTTCCTAAATAAAATTCATGATACTTTAGTAAATGTCGCTCATAACCATTTCGTCTACAGCAACGTTTCACGAATGACACCGATATATATAAAGTCCTACTTTACATTCGAAACGCATTGAAACATACTACCATTTCGTTTTAGACGCATATTACAGTGCCCCAGTCTACAAGTGTACTCTGTGACAGTGACATTTATCATTTTTGTTTGCCTTTTCGTTGGATTCTAGGTTGTTGGCTTATTAATGTAATATTACAATAAGACTACAATGTCATGTTTATATTATAATTACGATATCGTAATGTTTTTAATTGTTCAAATAGAGAATTATAAAGTGTGTATTGTATTTAGTAAGTAGTGTATTTTACGATTTATTGTTATTGTCTATCACATATCTTATCTTGATTAATCAGTGGCCTCTGCAACTTTTCCAAACTATTGTTGACGTGGATTCGCCCATATCACATTTCCATGAATTTAAAATACACAACTATATATTTCTCTGTCGATATATTCCTTTTGACTTCATCAGCCTATTCCAAAGGAACGTCAAGTCACAATGTGTAGAGACGGCATGGTCAGAGAACCTGGCTCATGTCTAACGGAAATACTGTTCCGGCCTTCTTTATATGCTCAGATTTCCATCTTTAAGTACTGGTGGAGTATAAATAATAAAAAACTAAGCAAAACATGAAATAAAAATAGAATTTATTAATAGCTTGTCATTATCTTTTACAAATATTAAACAAAAATAACAATAGTCTCATACTATTAAAGGCGCTTGTTGAGTGTTGTAGAGTGTTTGCATTTCATAGACAGGTGGCTTATTGATCTCTTCCTCAATTTCCAAATACGTACTTCGCACAACGATTAGGCAATAGAACAGGATAACTGAAAATAGATAAAGACGGGCAAAATGTAAAATAATTTTAAAATTATTAAAAAGAATTTCAATATTAACTTTTGTTGTATTGTGTGTATTGAATATAGTATGAAACACCTGCTAAGCAAAAACAAAACTTAATAATCCAAGCTTCATCAGGGTTTATTTGTAAATGGTTGTTCTATTTAATAGGTCCCCCACGTAGCACACAGTTATACATAGGATTATTCCATACATTTGAGTTTAAAAATTGCTTGCGTACGCAGTTCCAGGTAAATAGATGCGGCTAAATATGTAAAATTAATTGCAAAATTGTCACTTGAGTATATTAATTGTCATAATTCCTATTACATTTAGTATAATCGTTTCAATGTTAATAATTACAATAGTTATAATTACATTAACTTTATATAAGTGATTTACGTTATATTAGAAAACAATAAAATTTGCATTTAATTTAATGTAAACAATATTGCATCCTATGAACTATTACGTTGTATATCACATTTATGTCACCTGTTTATATTTGGTGACACGTCAATATTATACATAGCAATAAAATTTTTTGAACTATAATTAATAAAATAAATACTTACTACACCATTTTAATAATGACAATGTAGCTATAAAATTTACAAACACAGTTGCCAGAACCACATTCACTAAAGCCAGCCCGAGGAGAACGAGTCCCGTGTAATAATACAGTTTCATGTATTTAGCTCTGTTCTGTAACAAAAATGCAAAATTAGACAAAATCGAATAAATGATGCAACCGAAAAAGAAGAAGAATAAAATATATAGATTGAATAATGACAAAAATGTTGCCATTTAAAATAATAAAACGATTTGATATCAATGTTAATGTTGATGGATGCAGGTGCCAAGCGAGACTAGGCTCACCTATCCTGGTGATATAGGTCAGGTACTGGCTGATGGATAGTCTCCGAAAACGGCGCGCGTGTATGAAGAAAGTGATAAATGTATAAGAAACTGGTCTGTACGTTTAGAGATATTACGCACGTAGTGTTCTCTGCGTACCCTTTTAGCGTGACGGTATAATAAAATAAAACTATTTGTTTATTATATTACCTTGTGAACACCGACAACCAGGAGCAAGCTGATGACGAAGTAGTACAAAAATATTAGCATGGAGTATGCATGTGAAATGTAGAGGGCTAGAGCGACATGTGCAGTCTCCTCAGGCGTGTGGTTCAGGTCTGGATGGGTGCCGTTCTCCTTAACGAATGTGACGACTTTGTACAGGGAGAATGAGACGGCGGATAGGGACAGAACTGCACTAAGCTGTAATTGAAAAAGAAAAAAAATGAGAATGTAAGCTGGTTGGATCACAAAAGTAAAATATATGCAGATTAACAGTTTATAATATCGAATGTAATGTAATTTTCATGGAATAACTTTACTTATAACAAAATATTATATCCCCTGTTTTTGTTTTTGTTTTTGTACATTCATCGTATAAAATTTATACATTAATTTCGGGTATGTTAAAAAATTGTGCAGTTCAAAATGAGTTTAAATTTATAACGCATTTCTCGCCTAATACATTGCTACAAAAAAATTACAGCGTTTCATATGAGTTAAAATTTAAAATTTTCCGGGTTTCATACGTTGTTACAAAACAATTAATAGCCATTTCATGAGATTATATTTATAATTTCCCGCCTAGTCTCTACTTTGTTTCACATTCATACCATCTATAACAATGAAATAAATCATAATAACGCAATATAAAATTGAAATAAATAACAAATTCTTTTTAACAATCAATATTAGACACAGTTTATTGATATTGCCGCTAGTCAGCATTATAATACTTGGGTGATAGGATACAGCCCTCTATCTGCTCCTTTTAGTTAGATATTACATAAAAGCAAAACGTCTCATTTTTCAGCCTCATTGACATTTTAAAAACTCTGTAGTGTTTATTATTTAAAAATATGATGCTAGAAGTTTTCCGGTAATTTCACTTTTTTCGAATACTTTAACGACGTTGTCATATCGATGTAATTGTAGCTAGAAGCCGTTATTTCTAATGGCAACATTTTTTTTCAGAACGCCATATCTTTATTAGCTAAACACTTCAAATTTATTTTTAAAATGAATAAAAGAACAGTCACATATTCCAATTTTAAATTTAGCACACTCACCATTGATACATATCCAATTATTAGTGAACCCGTCCTTAGAGTCAAACAAAAACAACATCTCGTTATTCTTGGCAGTTCGAAAACCATGTTTAGAATCGAAACCAGCGATAAATGAACTATTCACAAACTAAAGAATTTAAATGGTTCTGTTTCTAAATTACTTAAATTATATCCGACTCGTGATTTTTTATAACGTTAACTTAAAAGAATACAGGCGATCAATAGAATTTTGTCAAAGAATTCGTTTGTGTGTAATATATTTATCGCGCGTCCAGTATTATCTCTTTATCAGACAAGCACGGCAAAAGTACGATAACGAAAGGTGAGCTAATAATATCTTTTCTATCGAAATGTAGCTACGTAGGTACTCACTGTAACACCGTTCAACATTATCTACAAATATGGTACCTTGTACCCTTACAGAATGGGGTCACAATAAAAGAAAATCGCTAAAGATGAACAATATTACAAGACAATAAACAATAAGACAAGTCATAACTTACATTTCAAATTATATGTGTTCAGACTTAGATCTGGATTTGTGCCAGATGTAAGGCAATAAATAGGCTTATCTTCTATTTCATGGGAAGCGTTGCACGAATGGTGAAAAGTGGAATTACTACCCTCCTCTGCTTACCCCTTCAGAGAAATACAGTAGTGAATTTTATGTTATATTATTTATTTATTACTCAATAATTATTGTTAACAAAAAAGCTAACTTAAAACTGCAAATGGCATTTTCTACTAGTCCACTGAGGTGATGATGAACTTTTGGCATACACATCTAATCTTCTTAATTTAAAAATTATGTGACTGCCTTGTTGGTCGTGTGATTGTAAACGCGACTACAGATCGAGAGGTCTGGGGTTTGATGCCCGGGTCGAGTACTATTGAATTTTTCTTGAAATTTCTAGTAGAGGCTAATAATCTGGATTTGTGCCCGGTGCATATTCCTCAGTGGGACGTAAACGTAACTGGTGAAACGTGGAATTGTACTACACTCTTCTGTCTACCTCTTCGGGGACTACAGACGTGAGGTTACGTTAACTAAAAATTAACATTCATATACTTGCCTATACAAAGAATACATGTTATAAACACATTCTAAGTATATACATTATGTTAAACACACGTTCTTCATATACTTGGGCATTAATATTGAAAATCATACCCTATTCACTTTTACCTGTCTATTTTAAATATCTAGAATAGGTCTTATTCCTGTTCATCACAAGGAACACTCATTTTACACTCCAATTGACATTCGAATTCGTTAACAGTCTCATAATAACTATAGACCACGATAAATGAATAGAACTCCAAAACTGAAAAAGGTATTATGTAATATCAGCACCGTAATCAAATTATTTTGATACTTAATAAAACGGAACAATTCCGTTATTCCTTAATTTTTATATATTATAATCCGTTAAAAAAAAAGAGAGCGTTCTGTTTTATTATGTTTCGTTCGTTAACTATCGTTTGAAAACGAACGTTTATGAAAGATTTTTTGACTCCTTCAAACAGGGGGAGAGGGGGGAACGGTGTGAATTCCCAGATGCAAAAAGCGAGACTGTAGTTCAGCTTTTACGCTCAGATTGCAATCCAATACAATTATTTATTGTGTAAATGCAGAACAACCATTACATTTATTGTTATTCTACTATACATACCATTGACTGCCTCGTTGGTCGAGTGGTTGCAAGCGCGACTGCCGATCGGGAGGTCCTGGGTTCAAATCCTGGGTCGGGTACTATTGGATTTTTCTAATTTA
>DWME01006149.1:0-14009 GCA_018244795.1 Parelbella ahira ahira | reverse complement strand
ACCGTTTTTACAACTTCAAAGTGCTCTCCTGTAAAATTTGATATTCTCACTTACGCCAGTATACGTAGGACCCATCGTATGATGGAATGCTGTGTTGGCCACAAGGAGGTTTCGTTCCAAGCATACATCAATTATTAGCTTACCAGCATCATGCATTCTCTTATCTCCATATGGAGCAAGAACAGCCACATAACTTTGCAGCTTGGTCCCAACCCAACCATTCAAGTCACCACATACTAATAGACTTACATTACCTTGGGCCATGTGAAGAACTTTCCTTACAGATTCCCAAAACCTTTCCAGGTCTTGGATCATCACTGAGCTAATCGGTGCATAAGCTGCTACCGAAAACACTTTAGTGACACCTAGCTTTATGCTGACCCAAATCAGTCTCGGGTCAACCAAACCATAATCTTTCACTACAGAGACTAAGAGAGAGGACAGTATAACATCAACTCCAGCACTGGCACAATCACTCTGCCGGACATCAGCCTATAAAGCCATTATGCCACTGGGCAGATACTCGACATCACTGCCCATCCTCTTAGTCTTTTTTACATACATTGTTGGTAGACCTAATAAATAAAATAAAATAAAAATACACATAGAACATCCAGGCGTCTTACACTCATGCAGAAGTGTAGGTACTGTCAACAATTGGAAATCATGATGGGAAAGCTAGCCGTTAAACAACTGAGACTGGTCACAACCTTGCTCCAACAGACTACCATTTTTTTCAGCATTTGGACAATTTATTACTAAGGAAAAAATTCAACTCTGTTGAGGCAGTCCAAACCTTCAAAGAATTTGTTAATTCTCGCTCGCACTATTTTTTCAAGCAAAGGTATCAATGAACTACTTATGAAATGGCGAAAGTGTCAATACACTTTATTTACCATTACTGTCAATATAGTAATGGTAAATATTGTGATTGATTAAGTAAATATATTAATTTTCATGATATTTTTTCCGTTTTATTTTTTCCATATAAAATACTTATTTCATATGTAAGGATCTAATACTATTATAACTCATGGTTAACTATGGTTCTCAAATTATTCTAACTCTGTCTATGGTTTTCTATAATAATGGCACAGTTAGCTGTATACATGTTAACATGATCCACTCTTTACATTATTATGATACTCATCTTGCTTAATATTAATTTTTGAACATCATTCTGGAACAATTCCTATTTAGAGCATGCACAATGTAATTTGATTTAGTTAATTCATTAGCGACTAGAGGCGCTGACTGCATACAGTCTTAGCTCATATATTTAAAAATGTTCCTATAGGCATCAGTAATCCATTTACAAATATACTGAGATCAGTGCCTACATAATATATCGACTAAATATATTGAATTATGGTTTTTGTGATCAGTTAGAAAAGTTGTTCTAACTAGTAATTTGAAATTTTAAATAATAAATACAATTTCAAACTAATTTGTACTGAGAATCCTGGTCAGCAATTTCTTTAAGGGTACTTATTAAAAGATGAGAGTTAAAACATCTTAAAGGATTTATATAAAACTATGCATCACTCACCTTTGATTAATGGCTCTGTGACTACATTTACATCTTCCTGTGGAATCATGTCCATGAGACGTGCTATATCTGTGGCCAGCATGTTGTCTACCACTTCCAGGAGCTTAGGCTTAAGTGGGTGGAATTTAGTAAAGTCATGATTTGCCAATGTTTCTTGCATTTTCTTGATGTCTGGGAAATCTCCAGGAGATATCTGCTGCTCTCTCTGAATACGGTCATACACCTGTCCCAGATTTTTGATCAGTTCTTTCTTCTTGCCATCCTTGCCAAACACAGAGGGCATCTCTTTCCTTAACTCACTAACAATGTAAGCATGAACTTTAGCAAGGCGTGCTCTTTTGATCAAATCATTTAGTTTGCGCAGAGCGGCATTTCTTGGTAATGACTGCATGTCTCGGAAAAGGTCCTGCTCTTCATCCTCAAATAGTCTCCTGTTGACATCATAACGCAGTGGTTGATCCCAGAATGAACCAATGTATACTCTAGCCACCTCAGGAGTTTGCAGCACCTTGCCCAAAGACCACATGAGTGCACCATATACTCTCATCAACTGTTGGTGATCAATCATATCAGCCTTATTCAAGACAATGCGGATTTTGTCATCATGTCCTCTCAGTGCTTCAATGCTTCTCCTAAACTCATCAGAAATGTCAAGCTTATGTGCGTCAAATAGGAGAATGATACGATCCACACGTTCTGCAAACCATTCCAACACTCCAGTGAAGTCATACCCTCGGTCAACTCGTTGTTTCTCTCCAGACAGAATGCCCGGCGTGTCCACTATCGAAATTCCTCGCAACACCGGCGAGGCCAGAGTAGAACATTGGAATCTGTTAAGGAAGGCGTTGCCGAACTTGCTAAGAGGGCGGAACTGCTTTTTGGGGTCGACAACGAGCGCATTACCAGGTATAACACCCTCTTTTTCGTCATACATTACTGCGATAAAACGGTCTGTAGTAGGTTCGGGCCCAATTCGGATACCCGGAAAATCTCTTTCGAGAAGATATTTGATGAACGTAGTTTTTCCTGTCGAATACTGCCCTACGAGAAGAATCATCGGTTTTGCATCGAAATCCGGATCTTCCAGCTGGGGAGAGTGGAAATCGTGAAACTGATAATGCAACTCGAGAGGCAAAAGTTTCGTTTTGTATATCTTTTTAAGACCTTCCACGACATTGTCAATACTTTCGGATTTTTCACCTTCCTTTCTTAGCCAGCTAAACATGGTTGTATTTGCTCCGTTGAGCTATCAGAAAAACAATGTAACCACAAAATCACACACTGCACTAAAATTAAAATAATTTATAATAATTTGAGCGAGACCACCGCAAACATCCTCCTCCACAAAATAAAATGAATGACGTGTTGTGCTGTGTATGACACTGTGATGTGACTGTAATAATGCTGCCAGCATAAAAATTACTGTTGTGTTTTTAAATCCAAATTCGTATTAGGCTACCTATTAATAATGTCATTCTACTATCCTTCAGCGCGTTTTTATTATAAAAAAATGTTATGAGTTACTTGTGTTGGTAACTTTTCATAAATTCTGGAATAATTTAAAATTCCAAGCGACGAAGCCGCTGGCAAAAGCTTTTGTATATAAAGACATTTTGTGGTACATTAATTGTAAAAATAAAATAATAGGTAAAAATATAATAAGTAAATAAGTAAAATTGACTGCCTCGTTGGTCGAGCGGTTGCAAGCGCGACTGCCGATCGGGAGGTCCTGGTCAAATCCCGGGTCGGGTGCTATTGGATTTTTCTAATTTAGAATTTCCAGTAGTGACTCGGAGTCTGGGATTGTTCCCGGTGTATGGCAACAGGTTCACCATCTATTCCATTTAACTTAAACGTAACTGGTGAAACGTGGGAGTGTACTTCATTCCTCTGCCTACCCCTTCGGGGATTAAAGGCATGATGTTACGTTTGTAAATAAGTAAAATGTAGTATATGTATTTAGATATTCCAAAGAGAGCAGGAAATCTTCGCGGTATAGGGAAAGGGGAATTTTTTACTCCGAATTTAACGCGTGCGAGAGCCGCGGGCAAAAGCTAGTAAATATTTAAACATGTGAAGTTGACATTTCGATCTAGTTAATTTCGATACATAGCAGGAGAGTGTAAAAATAAACGCAGAATAAACTCTGAGTATTCATATTAACAATCGTTTGTCTAAAAAAGGTTAAAAGTAAATTATGGCAGAGAATATCGTACAGCAATATTACAATCATTATGTTTTTTCAAAATACCTACTTATAGTAATACGTACTCATACTACTTATTTAAATATAGGTATTTATAAGTCATGCCATCTGTTCAGCTATAGAAATTCTATTTATTAAACAAATTTATAAGTTGTCAGATGATGGGCAAGTATGATTGTGACTTTTTACAAGTTCTCAACTTTAGAGCTATATAAGTTTGTATTAAAGTTATAGTCATAAAGTCAACGGCGAATATAAGTAACAAAAAAAACGTAACATCACGCCTGTAGTAATCCCCGAAGGGGTAGGCAAAGGGGTGTAGTACACCCCCACGTTACACCAGTTATGTTCAAGTCTCATGGAATAGGTGGTGAGCGTATTGCCATACACCGGGCACTGATCCAGACTCCGAGTCACTACTAGAAATTCTAAATTAGAAAAATCCAATAGTACCCGACCCGGGATTTGAACCCAGGAACGGGTTTGAATTTAACTCGGCAGTCGCGCTTGCAACCGCTAGACCAACGAGGCAGTCACCTTCTGATAGTATTTTTCTTTAATAAAGTAATACTTAATTTCAATGTGCTTACATCTTTTATGAAAGTTAATGTTTTTTGATTACACTAATAGCACTTTGATTATCCAAATAAAGACACATTAACTCTTGTTTGTATTGACCAATATCACTTCAAAATTGTTTGATCCACATTGTCTCGTTTGTAGCAGCACAGGCCGCCTTGAACTCCGCCTCTGTTGTAGACAGAGCAACTGTTCGCTGTCTGACTACACCAAGTTACAGCCGCACCATTTCTGACAAATACATCACCAGTCACTGAACTATTTGTATCGAAATAATTTTGACTCTCGTTCAGTATAATGATAATGGTAACAGTTTCGAATTACAATTTTAATGTCAACTCAATTTTTTTGGGAAATCTACCAAAAACCTAGAATTATAACAGTCGTACTCACACTGCAGAGATTTAATTGCCTCAGATACAGAGTCGATTAACATCAACCTTCATGATATAGCCTTCGCTGAAGAGGTCGTATTAAAATTCCGCTCGTTTACCGCTTTATCGGCCCCCAACTCAGTTAGCTCGAGTTCGATGTTTCTGTTTGATGAGGACTTCGCCAAGTAAATTCCAAATGGGATCAAATACGATAAAGTTTAATATCGTGAAGATTTCGTAATACTTAAGCTCGACTGCGAATCGACTCGGTGCGGTTTAGGGCTGACGAATATAATAATTTTGTGAACCGCACGCTGAAAGTGAGGCGGAAACTAGCGGGCGCAGCCAGCGTCCATGTCTGATGAACATCACTAAGACACTGGTTAAACAAAACAACTATTAAACTTTGATTCTTATGAAAACCACCTAGAAAATTATGTTCATTTAACGGATGGCTTTATGTGTCCAGCTGCCATTGCAGCACTTATTGCTGCGATGTCATTTATCTTATTCGTATCTTATTGTCTTATTCGTATATTCATGTGCAAGAGTGTGTGCTTCGATAAATAACACACAAAGCTGGGTTTAGAAATCATCTAAGAGATACATATGTGAGCTACGAAAATGCGCGAGAAAATGGTAAGGTCCGTCGCAGAAGTAGTGAAAGTGCGCGACACGATATCAGTCCGGGCCGGCAGCGTGACGGGCGCGCAGGCACGCGGCGGAGCGCTGTCTGGGGAATATAAGAAATATGATCGTGTATCTGCGACGGGACATAAAGAGGCAGTTATTGAGCGCCGCAGTAAAGATACGAGTGACCGCTGACGGACTGTCCCGCAACATAAAATAAACGAGCGCCGACTGGCTGATAAAATCGCGTTAAGTCGCACGTCCATCCAAGTGGCCGCAACTTACCAGTTTATATGACGCGGGGCACTTTTATGATCCCCTAGACTCCTTAACTTTCCGCGCCTATAGTGGAATGTTATTAAGATGTTACGAAATTCAACAAAGTTTTTATACTACAATTTCAGTTTAAGGATATTTTCGTAATTTTCTCAGAAGTAGAGCAATTGAGAAATTTAATATTTATTCTGGGTAAAATCATAAGAGCTGAAGATCAAGCTCAGTGGCGTACAGAAGACTATGTCCAGCAGTGGACTGAAAGGTCTGACTATTAATCTGAGGATGAAAGTCATTAATATTGGGCCTAACACATGTAGCGAAATTTAAACCAATAAGGTTACATTTTAAACTTCCTTTGATTGAAATAGCAGAGAAACAATAGCACTTTTTACGGACAGCTACAGATTACTTAACACATTTTCATCATCATCACAAATTTTTTTGTCGTTCTACTTTTGGACATAGATACCTTATACTCACAGTATGAGAAGGGTGGGTGGGACCCGGGTGTGACGCACTGGCCAACCGCTGCTTTGCAGATTTCACACGCCCTAGTGAAAATTATTCTAATGCCTGTTACACATTTTGTTGCATTTAATAGACAACATTCAGACTCTGGAATAGGTAATTTATTGATTTTATTAGGAAAAACTGGTTGCATCTGAAAGCATTACGCATTTTGTAAACAAACTTTCCAGTTTGTTTACAAAATATATGCTTCCACATGACATCTTCCGCATGACATCTTCGATAGTCTAGGATTCAAATCCACAAGGACTTGTTGCGATAAGTACCTACCTACATGAGAAAAACATAAAATTTCTTGTGCGCCCAGAAATGACCCATTATGTTTTTGGAGACTGTGCCGTGTTATTCCGGCTAAAATTCAATCCCTGCCATTTCAGAGATTTAATAAATAAGTGAAAAAATTTTTTAAGTTAAACGGTTTTATATTGCAGATAAATGTTCTAAAAGCTAAAAAATAATTTCATGGATACAGTCATGGGTACCAATATATATACATTGTTATATTTTCAAAATAAAGTAACTCGTAACCTACTCACTTTCTGGAAATATTTATGGTCACATAAATTCCTAAAAATGCAATATACCTTTATGTAAACACCTATGACAAAAGATGTCATTTTTGAAATATACAAATTTTAAACATATGCATTGATTAAACTAAAATAAAATCGTGGGGCACGTCCAATATCTACAATCGAAAGACATGGCATGTGACTTCACCCAAGAAATATATAAATACATTAGACACACACACACACACACACACACGCAGACGCAGCGCAAACGCACACACGCACGCACACGCACACGCAAACGCAAACGCGCACACCCACACAAAATCTATAGATACTTATGTTACAATAATAAATTAAATAAAAAGTAATGGCAAGAAAAGTAAAATTTCTGTATCTATTTATCCAAATTCTTCGGGACGTTTTTATAAATTTTCGACATAGCCATACTACTCACAGGACTGTAGGCGGAAACGTTCTTTGATTTTGTTTATGGTGTATTGATCCTTTTATTTTTATAACGTCGGATTACATGAGGTGTTGATTTGCTATAGGAGTAGCGTAACTGACAGGATTAGATTAAAACCTGTAAATCAGCGCAATTAAAAAACGATTGAAGATTTCGCATGAAACCATTAAGTTCCAGAAATATCCAAAACCCTCCCACGTGTACAACGCAAATGATGAATGTAGAAGAAGCACCACAGGACGATAGAGATATTTAGCACTCGGTGCTGTCTGTCTACCCAGCTTGACAATATAATAATGATAAAATTAAAATCCCTGCCGCCATAACCAGCCCTCATAACATACCAATATTGGATACAATGTTTCTCTCAAAATGACATAAGTTAAAATTGTAATATCGTACCGTGGTCAACAGTGGATTGGAAAACTTCTTCCGTCTTCAAAATCTATCTAAAATTCCAAGGCGTATGAGTTTCTTCGTACTGTTTCTTCTTACATTTATAACAAGTGGTATTTATTTAACCTTAAAAAGAATAAAGGCAATATACTCTTAGCTACCTACTCGTAAGTACATCTCGGGACATATTTCTCTTAGTTTCTTATACAGCAGCAGCCGCGAATTTGGCGAGTGCATAGTGTTGAATACAAAAGTTCACATTATAAATTTAAAACAACGCTCGTTAAAATATCAAGTTTAAAGCCCCTTACAGACCGACCGCGTGCGATGGAAGGAGAAAGGAAATAATTTGGTGTTTCGATATTTTTCTGTGCAGACGCTTTGTTACAAAATATCTTCAACTTTAGGGTTTCTTAAAATGTTATTAATATTTACCGTCAATATTTTGTAAGGAATTTAGGTTTTCGATCTTATCCCAGCAACAAAAACATTTCACTACCACTAACGTGTATTGAATGCTATCACCCTTTAATGGGTTTGGGGGGAAATTATTATCAGTTTCAATGCGTGTTTCGTAAGTATAACCCAATGTAGCTGGAATGTTCTATCACACGTACCAACTCTACAAGCCAGCAACATCAGCGAGAACAACATGACAATGGCATTTACGTAGTACACTTCACTGAGGGTCACCAACACTGCCACCCTGGTAAGTTATTAAAAATCCATAATAAATCCTTTTTCATCCATTGCATACATACATCCATTGCATACATTTATCGCCTAAATCACACAGCCCTGGCCTTATTGTTTACACGAGTCCGTATTCAATCGCATATGAGATTTCCGCCCGCATACGTACCGTTTTCAAAAGGATCGTACCCAAAAACCTATGGCAAGCACGTATTTTGTCGTTTCGTTAATCGATTGTATTGTCGCGACGACAAAATTTTTCGTTGCTTTGAATTTTGAATATGGATTTAGGTATGGATTTGGTCTATGGGTAATCTTAAATATGTAGGGTAAGAATACTAGTATATGAACAAGAAAATATCTTAAAAAGGGTTGCATAGAAATTTTAAAACGTTCCCTTTTTCAAATTTGGAAGACTTGTGTTGCAAAGCGACTCAGTTGGGTGTTTATAGCCCTGTTAATAGTGTGTCACATCTGGAATGTGCAATTAGAAACAGCTTAGTCATTTATAGTGTTTTAGGAATACGAAGGATTATTCCTTGTACAAGATTTCCCGCAAAGATCTCCAGTGATAGTTTAACTTTAGATCGCTTACATATTAATTACGTATTTGTAGAAGAATCAAAATTATTAGAGCCTTAGTATTGTCCGCTGTAAATAAGAACCTAATATACTTGGTTTTGTTTATAGCTGTCTCTTAAGTTTTGCGTCGACTAATTTTTCGTTTAGACACTGCTTAAACACGTAGAAGCTGTAAATAAAATCTGAACTTCTCTACTCGAGGTAGAGTAAAACTTTTTAATAACGTAAGTGTCGTACATATTTTACTGTTTTTTTTATTACTGCACAATAGTAGCTATGCTCGCGTTCGCTAATCAAACGAATTCGTTAGTAATTTGCGCTCGCTCGCAGACCAACATTCGGTCTGATAGAGTGTTAACCCACAATCGTGTTGAGTGATGAAATGACAACTGTAGACGTGGGAATTTGTGTACAATAGAATAACTTTTCATTAATTCCCGTACACCTCGGCAGTTAGGCGTCGGTAGTACATAATTTTTTTGCTAGGCATATACGGTGCATAATAATCTTTGACTGTACGTACAAGTGTGTATAAGAACAGTTGATTTTAAACATAATCATCGAGGATTTTAAGCATTCTGTGTCTACTTACTGTTCCAAAAAGTATATAAATATACACATATATTACTTGATTACGTGGAATGTAGGAACAGAGGCATTCGTCATTTTCTGCCCATCCCATAAGAAACATATTGTGATGATATAATAACTATAATAAAAGTGAAACAAAACAGACGGTAGATTAATTAATTCACCGTGACAATTCAAAAATCAAAATATCAGCGTATCGTTCCATTTAAGTTAACTTGATAAAATCTCTTGTTGTACTCTAATATGTTACCTTGCAGTTACCGGTCTCGGGAGTTCCTAACACGGAGCCTCAGCTTGCCAAGGGCCGCTGCAGCACACGCTGTTCGAGCTGGTATCTCCGATGCCAAGGTGCTTGCATTTCTAACTCGACTCGCCAAATATTTGAAGCGAAACTTCCTCTAACGCGGTGTTATGCAAAGTGACGTCAGAAACATCTATTATCATTCTATTTATTCCACACACATACCGAAAACTCTCGCTCATCGTAATGTATAATAATTACCAAGGTGAGTATTGAGCCGCTACCGGGCAGCAGTAAGTCCCTTACCATAGGACCAGCATGCCAGGCCGTGGAAAGAATCACTTAACTCACTAAAGATCACACGTAGCTAAAAGACAAGACTTAAGCGAGAAGATTGCTCCTTAACAAAAATATCACAAATACGTACATACATATAACTTACAAAACAATTGTAATAATTAAAAAAACGGGGGTATAATTGTATCGTAACATAATGTAACATCACGCCTGTAATCCCCGAAGGGGTAGGCAGAGGGGTGTACTACACCCCCACATTTCACCAGTTACGCTTAAGTCCCATGGAATAGGTGGTGTGTCTATTGCCATACACCGGGCACAATTCCAGACTCCGAGTCACTACTAGAAATTCTAAATCAGAAAACTCCAATAGTACCCGACGATCGCGCTTGCAACCGCTCGACCATCGAGGCAGTCAATAATTGTATCATTTAACAAAATGGTCGAAACCAAAAATAAATTAATAATGAAATTATAACGCCACAACAAGATGTTAAGCGTGCAATATGTCAATTTTGCAATAAAATTCACTTGCTGAGAAATGAACATGACGTGACAAACGCGGCGCGATAATAATTATCGCGTTGGCGATTATTCGGTGTTCGGGTCAGCGACCTTGAAGGCTTCGTTTTGTTTTAGCGGATGTGCCTTTTGATATCTGTGTTTGGGTACAGGTCACATAACAAATTATTAAAACTATTCAAACAAAAAAATTGTGTCTGATTAAATTGCAATATTAATTGTTATTTGTTTGATTATTATTTAAAACCTAGAGAGGGATGAACAATTTATATATTTCACTTGTCGTAGACTATACAATAGCAAGAGTAAAAGTAATATTCTCTAAATAATAAAGAAAGATCTGAAGAAGGCAGCGGGAAGCTGCTGGATTCGGAAGGCCCAGAACCGGATGGAGTGGCGCCGATTAGGGGAGGCCTATGGCTAGCAGTGGACATCAAAAGGCTGACGATGATGATGATGATGATGATAAATAAAAGTTTAGTTGTATTTGTTAATAATATAAAAGATACAGGAAAAAGAAATTGCAGTAGTGCTTGTTAATAATATAATATTAATTGTTTTAAGAATATATCTTTGTTTAAATTTGTTTGTTGAAAATATTTTTAAGTTATTTTTATATTATTAACTTACTCAAAGGGAATGGGATAAAAGGAATGATACAGGATTTAGAAAACATATAATATTTAAAAAATTACGACGGTTATAGTGCTTTACGTCCAAAGAACCGTAGTTTGCGAGTTTCTTAAAAATTTTCTGCTTAAAATTTATTATGAACACTAATAAAATTTTTCTTTAAACACGAGCTATATACATTATCGAGCTATATCAATATTTTCATCCACATTTCAATAAAGTTATACTTATTACATATTTAGCAATTATAAATTGAGGTAAATTACAGAAAAAAAATTATGATGTAAAACTTATAAATAGCACACAGAACTGTAAAAATAGATGTATTTAGCACGCAGTGATTTCTACTTACGCTGTAAGAGACCTGGCGTGACAATATAATGAAAATAATTTCATAACATAATAGAATCACTTCTCTGCTGTCCGTACCGGGCACGCGGTGGGTATAATACGAACCGGTCCCGGCCCACCAGTGCGTTTTCAATGCGGACGCAATAACATATGCTCCAAGTATAAAAAGGCGATTTTACAATCTCTCTCGGTGTGATATTATTCCTTATAACACTTCAATCTATTATGTACCGTATCCCTAAGTAGTAGAGTACAAAATTCTGCGTGGAAAATGTCGCGAAACGTGTGCGCTGGTATGCGAATTGTATTGGTGCTTATCGCTCGATTTTGAGTTACAGAGCTCAGTTCCACCCTTAAGGCATGTTTATGTTGTTATGTTACAAACGATGATCCGTTTAATTTGTTAGGCTTTACGTTTACCGTAAATTTGTTAAGATTAAGTTTAAAAATGTTACGAAACTATTAGATAGATGCATGAATGTTTTAGGAACCCAAAGTACAAATTTGTTCTCTAGATCAGGTATGTTACGTAAGTGAGAACTACAAATAGACTTTTACTGTATACTTCTAAAGGTGTGAAATAACGAATGAAACTTTTTGACTTTTTATAGAAAAATATTGTTACGTTATTTAATGAAGTATTACAAATTGTTTATTTTATATTACAGTACTAGCTAAGCCCGCGATTTCATTCGCGTGGAATTGAATAAAAAAGTTACTGTTCAGTTATTGCGCAGTGGTGGCATGCGCGTGAGCTGCGCGCGGTACTGGGCAGTACTTGGACAACATTACTTTACTTCATAATTCTAAAATGAAATTAGCCTAAGTTATTCCTTATTACATCAGCTATGAGTATCTGCCACTGAAAGTGAACCTTCTGAAAGCTTTTTTAAGAAAATATCCATTTCTTAGGATCTAATTATAAGTGGATTTGTAATGACTAATGAAGAATACATGTACCAGATACTTCTGCTAATTTGTAACATTAAAACTAACATAGATTGTCGTTTTGATTACTCGTATAATTGTATGTAAATAACCCACTCATTGGTATTCGTACCTCGGGATGTGATGTACGGGATAGGAATTGATTGATATTCACTGGAGATCGTGAATTTCTACACATATAGAAAAAGTTGGAGTTAAAGCTATCTTAAAGGAAGTGTTTGTCCGAGAAATTGAATCAGTTATGTACCTATATAAGTATATAGATATTCATATATTTATGAGATATTAAATATATAGATATACATGGGAGTGTACTACACTCTTCTGCCTACCACATCGGGAATTACAGGCGTGGTGTTGCGTTAGCTTAGATATATACACGTATATTTTTGAAAGGACACGCTAGCGCTTGATGCGCTGGAAGCCCAGGTCGGGTTGAGACCTATTATTATTTTGGTACGTGAGGCTGTTTGCGGCAGCAGTCCTTGTTTAAGCTCCGTTACGTAAGTGTATTGCTTTATGGAAAGTGAGGATTCTATTTGTTGCAATATATTCAGTTTCATCTGTATGTATTACACACTTTTCAAAATGAGCTTATGTCAATTGACTTGACTAAAGGTGAGGTCAATCGTCAGCGGGGATAGGACCTCTACTCATGAAGGATATTTTAATTTTATTATAATAATAATATAAACAGTCCTCCAAGTCACTCCTCCCTCGTCTAGAGTACTATATCCGATATAATAAACATTTACCTTTCACATATCTTTACGCCTTATCTAACTGCTTGACAACTTTGCATATGAGCTAAATGTAGAGTCGGTATACAAGTATGTAGAGTTTAACAAGCGTACGAAATTAACAGCGGAGGCTCTGTAGGAGCCGTATTATCTATTCTATTGGACAGCGATATCGCGATAACGGTAATCGAATCGCTAAATTTATTCGCCATCGCTCGCGGCTTCCGACGATTGTTGCGACGATTTATCGGCCCGTGTTTATTACGGAACGCCGTGTTGGAGGTTGGCGGACGCACGTACCTGTGTATATGTATTGTATATATATGCTATATTATATCGTTTTATCCGTCTCTTATATTGTTTTATCCTGGTATATTGTTGTTTACTGAATCATCTGTGCTCATTTCATGTACATATATAGGTGTATGTGTTTTGTTTACGTTTGACAAGTAAAAATAATTGGAGCTCTACATAAGCATTTTTTATGTATGTAGAAAGTGCATATTTTTATTAAGATCGAAAAGGAAAATATTGAATAGCGTTCACTTCATTTATTTCCTTTTTGTATTTATAACATATTATTTATTTTTAGTAAAAGGAAAAAAAAAGAAAATAAGTCCACAGTAATATATAAAGTCGGTTACAACAAACAGTAGGTATTCGTATACCAATATAATTAATTGCAGAAGGAGTGGCAGATGTTACACCGACCAAAATGTGGTTATAGTAAGTTTCTTCTAGTAGTAACTCGGAGTCTGGAATTGTGCCCGGTGTATGGCAATAGGCTCACCACTTATTTCATGGGACTTAAACCGTAACTGGTGAAATGTGGGAGTGTACCACACTCCTCTGCCTACGCCTTAGGGGATTACAGGCGTGATGTTACGTTTTT
>DWME01006148.1:0-14009 GCA_018244795.1 Parelbella ahira ahira | reverse complement strand
CGGCCGAGCGCGAGCGCCGCGAGCGGCAGCACCGCTACAAGCAGTTCGTGGACATGGAGAGCGCGCAGGACGGCGTCATGGACAGGTGCGCGCACACTCGCCTTCTTTTCCCTCCATTTAGTCTGGCTGCCAGGCTACTATTGTTATCGATTATCGTTGCTGCACCGTTAACCCTATCGCTAACGTACTCATTTTTGTAATGAGACCGAGCGGTTCCATCTAGATTTAATGGAGTGAGAGAAGACTATAATTGATTGTTAGTACGGAACTTGAATTTCCGTCTCCACCCCGAAGTGGTCTGTACGTGTGCCCTAACTACGCTTTGGGCCCGTTTACGTTCCCCCCTCCCTCGCTACTCATATATTTCTACAATCCCATGTAATCCTACCGCCATCGAATACCCAAGATTTGAACCAAAATATCATGCTTTTATTTGGTAACAATTACAGTTTTCGATTGATTTCTTTAAAAATGTTGTGTGCCTGTATGAACACTTTGTTTTCATGTTACAGTTTGATGGAAGCTCTACAGAGTGGCTCGGCGTTCAGCAGAGAGAGGCCGAGAAAAAAGGCTAATCCTAGAGTACTTGGAGGTAAGCACATTACATTGAGCAATAGTGTACTAAAATATTCATCATAAATAGTTTTAAAAAATGTTATTCAATAGTCAGAAAACCATTAATGTATATTACAACAATACTAAAATAATATTTATAAACCAACATTCATTTTGACAAATACTTCCCTCATAATTACTAATATTTTTTATAATTTAAATACAGTATTTGAACTAGTGACACTTCACTTTGACAATAGTTGTACTGATTTGACTATATTTTTTTATGATTTTTTTATATTTCTTACAACTATCCTCAAAACCGCATAAAACTATTGAAATATCATATCATATGAAATAACTGACATCATTATATTGTTCGAAGTTTAATAACTCATAACAACTTGAGTAATGTTTTGGAACTGAGTATACATTGTGGAAGCGATGTCTCAGCATGGAGCGAACAGCCAAACATAGAAGTGCATAAGAACTTCTAGACACCGAACAAATACAACCTAATTTATAAATACATAAATTCATAATTGAAAAATATACGCCAAGAAAATATAACTTTTTTTGATACACAGACTTTTTCATGTATACATTATGTTAAAATAGTGAGCTCACATAAGGTACACTTTTGCACGCATATCATTTAGAGGACTCAAGCGAGGAGGAGGGGATCGTGCAAGCGATATTGAACCGTATTGCAGGTATTATAACAACATACATGTGTTACTTTGATACGGTCTATATTTTTAGCTATTTTTTTCCTGTTTTTACCGATTCAAAGCGATAACAATGATGTCTTTTATTTATCAAAATAGATTCCTAATTTACATCTGTATAATGAACATTTTAGGATAATCAGACTGCACAACGGGTTCATATATAATAATAATAGTATTATGTACTGTATTGTTGTGATTTTGTGTGTAATGTGTGCTCGCGATAAACATAGAAATAAAACGAAATGTTGAAATAATATTTTGATTTATTTATATGGACCATATTTATTAATTAACTGTATTTAAAAATCTCCTCTATATGTACGTTTATCAAGAGTATACTTTAAATTATATTTGCTTATCAATTTCGCAAAAAACGTTCAGTAATAAAGGTGCATTTATATAGATTCGGAACCTTCGACGCGCTGCCTACACCCACGCCGCAATAGACGCACCCCGTCTCCTAAACTTGAGACATACAGACAAGTCGATTGCGTTATATGTTGTTGTCGATGTATTGTTCTATTGTATAATAACAATAACTGAGCATTCCTATACTACCTCATTTTATATCACATATTTCTAATAATCAGATGATATCAGAGCTTCCTTTTCGAGATACAGATGTCGCTAGTTGCTTTAAATAATTCGAAGCTGGTGATGGTTATCTGAATAATTCATAACACATATAAGAACGCGTTTCTGTTGAAACATTATCAATATACTAACGTTTAATTACTTCTTTGTATAGATATTTTTGTTCTCTTATAAGCCATCTATGTTAAAGCCGAAATTGCCCCGCCCCAATTCTCATTTTTTGTTACTCTCTTCCTATGCCTGCTCATAGTTAATTTGATATGTCATTAGTCTCCATGAAAGTCTCAATTACACCAAAATACCTTACAGTGCGAATGTAGCCTTAATTAATGTCTACTATTGAATTCTCTTTCTCATATCCTATGATCTGTCACATATCACTTTGTCTGTGGTTCTTCTTATGTTGTTTTTCTTTTTGTTCTCATATTATTAGCCATATATCTACATATACCGCTTGCATGTTGCCACATTAAAAGACCCATTAGCTATGAAATTCTAATGCTTTTTGTGTATTCAATGTGCATTGTGGCTTACTTTGTCTTGTATTGTATTACTCATACTTTATTAGAGTTGGCAACATTACCCAACATAACGCATATTTGTCTGTTTGTATGCCAGTCTGTAATTTCGATATTGTCGTAGATTAGATATTTTTTGCCATGTAATTATTTAACAATACTTGTTATCATGGTTTTTTTTTAGGAATTAATTACTCATATTTATATTAGTCATGTGACCATAGACCTTAGGAGGATTTTATATATAATTTGAAATTGATTAGCCCTCATATGTATGAGCTATACATTATTGTACTATGTTATTTGTTACCTTAACAGTTTTGATATAATGTTGATATATTTGGTTAATATTCATTCGCAGTTGACATTATCAATGGCTAAATCAGTCCAAAACGTAAACACTATTAGGGGTAATGCTATCCACAAACATGTATACATTATGAACTCGTATTTAATACCAAAATGTATTAAATATAAACATAGCTTACTCTCGACTTAAATGAGATATGTAGGTGGCTGTTTCCCTTTGTATCATACTTTGATTTTGTTTAAGCTAATTTTTGTTTATGAATTTAATCATTACTAAACTTAAGAAGCCTTGTATAAAAGGTGGTTTAGACCAGTTATTAGTTATACACTAATTTAATTTGTTTTCTTTCTGCAGCTGAACGAAGAGCTCAGCTGAGCAGGTCGCGGTCGCGGTCCGGCTTGACGGGCCCGCTCACCAGCAGGGAACTGGCCAAGTGAGTATTGTGGCCCTCTGAGGGGACAGCGGGGTGATGATGGACACATTAGAAATAAAACTGTTCACCTTGAAATCTGTTGAGAATACGTGCCAATAGCCTTTTGAGGAAGAAGAATTATTCTATATAATAAAAGGGTCAGACCACTTGGTTGTCTGTATCTGATGTCAGATTGTTATTTTTACTTTATTTACATATTTTTTTTCTCCCATTTCCGGGTGTAATATTTCAGACGTAGGTCGATTGTTCTATTCTGATTGTTATATTTGTCGTTTATTTTTCCGTTCGCAGCGAGCTGTTGAGCAACGCGTGAAGCTCTCAAAAAGTGATACTAGTAATGTAATTATTGCATTAATATAATGTACGTGTAACTATTTAATACTACATATTCATGTCTCCGGCCTGATGTGTCAAAAATGTTTTTATATACGTAATATAATTAAATAGATATATGTAGGCACATATTTGGTTCACATAGGTCGTTCTTTTCATATAGCGCGTGAATTTCTACTGTACTAATATTGTGTAATGACTGACAGGTTAATGGGTTCGTGTGTTGGTAGTCAGTGGCTATTATCGCCCATCGGCCGGGTAGAATCGTTCGCAGTGAGTGTTGTGACGGGTCAGTGTCAAGTTCAGATACTTTCTGTACAATAGCGATTTACAATCGCACCCGGCGAATTACAATAGCAACAAATTCAGCTCTCAGGCAATTATATGTTTGTTATATATTATGCTTTTAATCTCTCAATCGTTCGCCTTTCACTTGATTGTTGACAGATACGAGATATTGTACATCGGATGCAAACATAATATTTTCATTGGTAATCATATTTGGAATGTTAACGTGATGAGGATTTTATGTCTGTATATAACAGTGAACAGGGCTGAAAGTTAAAATATCCAATATAGTAGACGAAAAAAGCTTGTAATATGTTAAAATTATTATTAAATCAACATTAGTTACATACATATTGAGTAATATACTGAATGTGTTTAACTGAATAGAATTAAAACGATAAAAGTTATTAAGATGGGTTTACATTGTGTAGCATTTGAGTATACATACATAAAAAATATTTTAACATAACATTACTATATTACTATCCACCGGAGCATATCTTTAAGCGTTATCAAGAAAAAAAATATTGTCCGAAATATTATATTAAATTAATATATTTGCAAAACAACTTATATACAAGCAATTATTAATACAAGTATTTTCAAAATTTGATCTCCTTCCATTTCCATTGTGATGTGAAATAAAATTATAATTATAATAAAGTCCATTTCTATTGCGCACACACATACATATATACTTATGGAAACATTTTATTTAAAGCGATAAGTGAAAAATCTCGTCACATTGTGCAAACTCACCTCCGCTAAATTTATATATATCTATGTAATTAAATTTAGCTATTTGCATAAGGCTGATTATATGCGTATATGTATATATATATACATATACGCATATATATATATAAATTACATATTTGGTTATCGGATAACTTAGATTTTGTATAAAGTCAGTATTCAATTGGATGCCATATATTTACACCCCATCGCTGGGCTTGCGTGTTGTGGGGTAGGCGGGCAATTTACTCGGTACTCGCGTGCAAAGGGTTTAAATGGGTTGAAATGACAGGTCTATGCTAGTCGTATCTAATGAAACCTGCTCCGAAACGTCGATAATATCGCGTTTTAACGACTTATCGATGGCAATTTTCACTTTTATTATACTATCAAGCGAACCTTACATTGGTCAATTTTTAGATCATCATTGCTTCCGGCCAGCTTTGCACATTAATTATAATATTTTTTAAAAACAACTTTATTGTTCCGTATCAAAGGCTCGCTGCTCTTTCAAATGTAATACAGTGTTTTATTATGATAGCTGACTAGAATAGAACTTTTCCAATTGTCAATACAAAGTTTTGTTTTAATCTTTCCATGTTAACCAAATCTTTTTATAAATCAACCTCCTATGTAAACCGACCTTTTTGTGTTAAACAACATTCTCTGTGTAAACTAACTTTTTTAAAGATACAGAATCGTACATGAACCTGTATATTACGTCATGTGTAAGTGTCAGGACAGTTCTCATATACAACATTAGTGGAACGCCTTAGATATATTATATAGCACTGATGCCATATTAACTATTTATGTATAATGTAAAAATTCGTTTACTTTTCATACGCACAACCCTATTCAATGGAAATGTACTTATGACTCTGTAGTTACTAGGCCTTGTATACTTTGTGCCACCGATTAGTGCCTACTACTGGGTTGGCAGAGTGATGACGGTATCACTACTTTTCTTCCATTGGCGTAGCATGTGTAGATTAAAATTATACATATACAAATGTATGAATATTGTGTATAATTGGTAAGTCGAAATTTGTATGTATATGTAGAGATGTCGTGCTGTAATTATTAATATATATGCGCGTATTGTTCCTTTTATGGAATTTTTCGTATAACACCAATTTTTTATATGGAATGTAGTATTTTTATACATATATACGTGTTTTATACAGGGTGGAAAATGACCGTTTCGAGAGTCGACTATCAATGCATCTGGGGGCCTGTGTTGCTATTAGATTGTCACGAGTGGGACAGAATAGTGGATAAATAATAGTAAAAATATCAGACACGTCGATCTGCTAAAAATGATAAGAAACGGTTCTTTTCGTCACTGTATGTGTAGCACGAAGTGATATTAATGGCTTGAAATAAAATATATAGGCTTGTGCTAAGCTTCCCTTACGTCCATTTAAGAGCAATTTTTACCGTAATTATACAAAATTAGTTGATGTATTTTGTGCCCGGTGTATGGCAATAGGCTCACCACCTATTCCATGGGACTTAAACGTAACCGGTGAAACGTGGGAGTGTTACTCCACTCCTCTATTTACCCCTTCGGGGATTACAAGCGTGATGTTACGTTTTTTTAATATTTAATTCTTTTTTTACAACATAATATTTTGCAATTATCCAGGAGGCTGAGGTATATCCATACAAATGTAGGTATATATAAATGTATATAAATGAAAAATGGAAGTTATACACTTTTAGACGTTGAATCGGGATTGTTATATTACGTAAAGAAGACTTATTAACTTTTTTAAAATGTCGAATAAAAGTCAAATATGCAAATAATAAAATATAATTTCTCAAAATGTTCAAATGTCATATCATCATTTTTAAAGGTTTTATAAAATTGTGTATAACTGTATGAAACGGCCCTAAGTGATGAATATATTGTCTGTGGCATATTTGGTTTTTCTTTATATTCGGTATATAAACAATGCACATGTTCTTATTTAGACATTTTAAGTCTTCTCATAATAAGTGGAGGCCCGTGTTCAACAGTGGAGGAATAAAATATTTGATGATGATGATCATTGTGATGACGAGTCATCATACTGTGTCATTTTATTTAATGAATTTAATTTGATTTTGTTGTAAATATCTTATTAAACAACTATATAACTACATATATGGTGTGAAATACTAGGAAACTACACAATTATGCTCCATTATCTCAACGTGTTCCCTCGAAACTAATGCTTAAATCACAACTAACCATGTATGGTATTCGCAAACATATTTTAAGCGTGAATGTGCAGGTTATTGTCTACTGTTATTGGGCTATCGGTTCAGTGGTTACTTTAACTGCTGAGCTGGCGATAGCGGTTTCGATACCCGCGCTGAACAAATATTTGTGTGCTGAGCACTTGTTATACGATGTAAAAATGTTTGCAGAAATATGTATTTCGAAATGTATATTTGTAGTTTGTCAGATGTTTGGTTGCCTTACCACAGATTCTGCCTAGTTTTGGATTAGACAACCGCATGTGCATTCGTCCCAATATATGTAACATTATTGATTTTACAATTAGTCTATATGTATATTCATTCTCGTCTCTAATATTTAAATATAAATTAAATAAGTTGCTTTGGACACTTGTCTGTTAATACAAATTATTTGGCGTTTTTCTTTGTCCTTAAAGAAGCTAGACGCAAAAAGAAAACCCACCCAAAAGCCCACAATTACTTAATTTGGTATATATTTTAATACGAATTCTTAAAATTTCAAGTCGGCATTATGAGGTACTGTCTCGTATCTAAATTCGATTTTTTAGTTACAGATAATTATATTGTTATATAGTGTGTATACACCCTAATACTGCACAATTATGATCTACGACACGATAGTGTAATTTTTATGTAGTTTTAATTTGCATTTGTTTTCTCATACACATTGATTTAATAATAATATAAGATGTAAATGGAATCCATAATTATTGTTTTTAATAAAACTTAACTAGGTATAATATCGGAATGTAAGCTAGCGATGCGTCAGTATACATAGTATTTCTATACGTGTAAATATATTTTTGTAAAACGTTAAATTTTTAATTAATTATAATGTTTTTGAAACTATTTGATGTTTTATTTATATCACGTTGTGAAATATTTATAGTATCTTCTACAAATTTGTCCTTTATTTTTGATGTTAGATACATACATAACATTACATAATGTCTTTATTCGATAGAATGTACTTCATCTGTGTGCTATACAGAAATACAAGGTATTAGAGTCCCCAATGTCAACTATAGGTGGCGCTATTATCTATAACGCAACTCCGCTCTGTACTTTTTCTGCTGGTTATAACAACAATGAAAAGATTACTTCGTTAGTTGGTTTGAGTCGTTTCACGCTGTGAAGCTAATTACGCTACGTGAAGATTAAGGACCTTGCAGACTCCTATTATACTCGAGGAGTTCTCTTGAGGACTATTGCCTCAAGGTGATGGAACTTATGTACATTCATTACATGTCTGAATATGGATACATGCATCCTATTTAAAAAATATATTCTCAGATTTTGGATGAGGACATAGAAAATTACCATATACGTACATATACCCCAATTGGAAGTTGTTATCGATTATATAATTAAGTATATATATTTCTTAGATACAATTTACTTAGATTTGAAATTCTTATAGAAACGCCCGTAGTTCTGACGGGGTTGGAGATTACAATCGATTTGTAAAACGAAGCAACGCCATATGCAGTTCAGAAAAATTTTCATGCGCGCTTTTGAGCATCGTAAAACGTCTATAGAATTTTCCCATAAATCTCACTATCTTTCCTCTAGGAAAATAAAACATAACTCCAATGACACTTACATTAGTATTTGAATTAATTATGCTTTCGAGATCTGTGACATTTTTATTAAACTTGCAATAAACATTTCAATTTAAAGTAACCTAAGCCAATATAAAAGGTTCTTTCTTATTCTGCCAATAGTCTCCCAGTTATTGCATGGGCCAACATGACGGAAGTGGGTTGTGGTGTACAAATAAAACAACGATTACATTTTACATAATATATTTTTAATACACATTGGATTAGGATATGATAAAGTGCGCGATCTTCGCATACACTGCACTTAATACATCAGAAATAATAATAATACAAAACTAACAATAATAATCGACAATACAAATCATTCGGAAAATAAATGCGGCGATATAAAAAAACAGCTCTGATGTTTTTATTCTCATCTGTGATTTTGACGTCAAGTGGCTGCACTGGATCATTTTAACGACCGAAAGACTAGAATTCGAGGCAAGAAGAGAATGGAGATCGATTGATATGCCATTAAAGAAAATTGTTGTTGCCGCCTTGTCATTTTATTGAAAGAAATAAATTTATTGTTTCGTGGCAGTTTAAAAGTCGCTAAGAAGAACGGAATGTTTAAAAAGAACAACAATGTAAAAATTGTTTAAAAAAGAAGTACGGCGTTTAAAATAATCCAGATATGGTCAGGTGGTTCCGTCTGTCAAAATTATTATTAGTATTTTGGAGTTTACAGCTCTTAGCAGCTCCGGTGAATAAGTCGTGAAATTTCGAGAAATGTTCAGAGAAGAGATTCGATAGAATAAATTATGTAGATTTAAGTTAGACTCGTTGACGTTTGTGCCGATGACCGAATTATGGCCGTTGACCGTACATTGAAATCGGTTAAAATATATTACCTATATATTATTGAAACGCTATCTTCATTTTTTAAATTATTAAAAAAAAATTACTGCTATAATTGGCAGTTGGTATTCAGCATTAATTGTTGTAAAACCAAAATGTATGATAAAGCAAAATAATGTCAACAAAGTAATTGTCTTCTTTTCCTTGCGACATTATTTTAACGTTAAATCTTTACTTAACTTATTATTTGGTTGTAACTTATGGGCTGATGATATGCAAATTTAGTGTAAAAGCTGACAATCCTTCACACCACGTCCGATCTCCGGCTGATCCTTACTTATGGATAAAGTTCTTTATCCATATATACCCTTTATAGTATCCACAAATTAATAGTAACTAACAATTTACAAACCATTCTGTAAATATTAATTTTTCTGTATTTCAAGCGATTTCACTCCGGCCCCTGTGCGTATTAGCGGCCAATACTAAAATATGCAAATGATAATCTTACACTCGTCTGGAAACAAAATTACTAAGTAATATATATTTTTTTTTAAAGTAATTCATTACTATTTATAGTATTGTTACAAATACTTCTTTCATATATATGAACGTTCTAAGTTACAGTTCTACTACCTACTTATACAATCTATACTTATCTAAAATCGGTTTAAATTGTCCATTCATATTTATAAGGTGACTACACACCCGCCTTACATATATATAAAGATGTAGGTTACCTTATATTATGTTTTAGGAGACTTATACTCTTAACATTAGGTACTTGAATACGAATATTTTACAGTTCCACGCCTCTAAAAGTATAATTAAATGTTATTTATACATATGTTACACGCGCTTCTTATATAGAAATAGCGCTTATTCTCCTTAATTAATACAACCTATATTTCTTAAGAACACTGGGTATGACTCCCACTCCCACTCCCCGCTCCCGTTTATCAATACGAATAATTACCAGATATATGAATACGCTACAAAATTGTGCAATTAGATACTCACATCTAAAATATGTATGTATATATTTTGATTCCAAACGAGTGTCGTTCAGGAGAAAATTTTAAATTTGGAAAATAAAAAAAATTGCAAAAAATCAAAGAGCTAAAATCCGAATTTGTTAATTACCTAACATTTTGGCAATTATTTGATTACTAATTTTAGCACCGATTTTGGCTAAATTTAGTGTATATATCTGAATAGAGATGAAACATAAAATTCTCGAAAACACCTCTGTCGTTATTAAATAAATTTAAAAAAAGTGAACATTTTACGAGCAATTATTACAACTTTTTAGGGCAATAGTTAAAGATCGTATGGTCTTATGGAATTATGGAAGTAGGTTTCCCAAATAATATCTGGAATAACAAAATTGAGAACCATTTAATTTACAGATGCTATTAAATTTTTGTATGATTTCATTAATAATTATTTTGCCACAACCGACAGGGGAGTTCGGAAAGAAGATAGAAAGAGATAGTTGCTCGGCTTCGCCGAGCGAAATATTACAATAAAATAATTAATACTACCACATGTCCCTCATTCGATGAGATCGCTTCAGTCTAATTGGTTACAGAAATTTCATAACTTGAGGTATTTAGTGGTTTAAAATTTATATAAAAATATAATTACACGCATAAACGATTGTATAATAAATAATAATAATATAATTATGAAAGCAACTTCGGATTATTTAACTGTAGAGGGCGCTGCAGTAATCAAGAATTGATTTAGCTTCTTGCAGAACGGCAGTACATATTCACCAGAGGTCTTTTAATAGTTCTATTCAAAGTTGGAAGCCTTAAACTCCAGACATAAATTCTATTGAATTTTCTACATTGTTAATTAAACTTTAAACTTTCGGGTAGTAGCTTTAACTTTCGTTAAAGTTAAGGTAATATTAGTTAAAGTTAATATTCACATACATTTAAAAACTTTGAACCTTTATTTCTCACGTTCAAGTTGCTTTCATAAGTCTTACATTTTAAATTAGGGTCTGCGTATATTAACAACTATACGAATAGTACGAAGAAATATTTGCATCATATTATCACCACTGTTTGGGATAGTTTTAATGAAGACGACTAACTTAGGGTATGTTTAAAATAAATATAACTTTGAGTATGGTTTAAAGAAGAAATAGGTATGACCGTGTGATATGATAGATTGATTGGCAAAATCTGTATTATATGTCGGGTACTATCGAATTTTTCTAATTTAGAATTTCTAGTAGTGACTCGAAGTCTTAATTTGTGCCCGGTTTATTACAATAGGATCACCACCTATTTCATGGGACTTAAACGTAACTGGTGAAACGTGGAAGTGATTTACCCTCCTCTGACTACCCCTTCGGGGATTACAGGCGTGATGTTACGTAATCTTTAATCTTTTAGTTCTTTCGTGCCAACATTTGCTAACAGATATATTGTGTTACGAATTTATCATATTTTTACATTACTTGCTGTCCAGTATACAGCCAAAGATATAAGTACATACATTTAATGTATGTTTGACAATTTTCTAACCAAAAAAAATAATCGGCCTCTATTCAGATTTATTGTAAGCGATATTTACTGTCTGCATTTACTTGTTTTATTAGCAATTTGTTTAGTGAGAAATTATTAATAAAAGTTATCCCATAATCAGGTACTAGTGAAGAGTATTCCAGTCTTTATTAAATAAATGTCATGTTTCATAGAGTTAAAAAAATATGAACAATTACATGGCAAGATTAATAAAATACTTTTTTTCTTGGAATAATTAAAACATTCCGATTAAATAAATAAATCATTCGGTGATTACATTACTACATAAACAAGTAAAAACAAAAAAATAGTGCTATTTTTAAACCACTAAAACCTCGATAGCTAAATAAAACAACAATCACAAAATGTCGCGTCTTTTTAAAAAAACTTTTACGATAATTAATAAAATAAACTTTAGCGATAAAAAATCTAAACTAAAACTATTAAAACCGCTCAAAGGGCACAACACTAGATTAAGGTAAAAAAATGGCATCGTAATCACAGATGTGTATAAAAACGGTAAAACTATCGTACTGATCACATTTTTATTAATTAAAAAATTATAATAACACTTCAAAATCACAGGCGTCAGACAGATCTGAGTGCTTACAGCTATTGGGAATTCAAAATGGCCGCTGGCGGCGTTAAAATGACGCGTCGTTGCCGATCTATACGGTCGTTCCGAGCGGCATTTTAACGCTCTCCACGTCGCCTCACAATAATTATTAAATACATCGCTATCTATGGCAGTCGATATATCTACATCCATACCATCCGTTGACCCTACAATGTCCTCCCTATGCACACAAACCGTCGGCAGTGACGCAAATAAATCCAATGCCACAGTACAACAACGGATAATACTGAAGAGATACAACTTATAATTAACAATAAATACACGAACTAAATTAAACGCAATGCGACAGCGATCCACGCTGTGCGGCCGTCCCCTCAAACGCCAACGTTTAAGAGAACTACCAAAATAATCAGTACTGAAAAAAAGCGGACAAAATAACGCCGCGTAAAAAACAATGTGCGAATCACGCGCGTTATACACTACACTAAATACACGAGTAACCGCACGCCAACTTACGCTAAAATATATTAATAAACATACGTGCGTCATAATGCACGGGTGCGTAAAAATCACGCATGGGCGCGTAAATCGCTTACGACGTGTCGATATTACGCAAACGCGTCCAATAAAGTAGCGACGCGCTAATTGTAACGACATATAACTAGCTCCCTGTGCGTTATTTATAAACAACTCACGCTTGTTCGATCTTGTTATCATTTCACAGTTCACGTCAATATGAGTGCGTATCTTGTCTATGTGTCGCTTTACACACAAATGTGTGAATATTACGCTATGTTGCGTCATTTTTACGCACGTACGGCGTGCGGTTTTGGGGGATACGATTAATTTTGGGGAATGCAAGGGGTACATCAAAAGTGCGGGAGGCGTGGACTCCGCTTTTTCACTGTACTGACGTGATTTTAATGGTTAAGGTTTTTTAGGTTTCTTTAGATTCTCCTCCTCAACGCCGGACTTAGATACCTGATAAGGAAGATTAAATATATACATATATACAATACATATTTTTAAACACACACAAGTTATTTTAGCATTTTACAGGCGTAGCTAAGAAGAGGAGCGCCCTATACAGACTATTATAGCTAATATAATGGTTATTTAGTTTACGAAATAGTAACCTTTAATGTTATGTGGCCAGATCTTGATCTGGTATTACAGAATGATACTGCCCGTAGAAACTGCATAAGAAAAGAAGAACTTATATCCTAAATAGTTTTGTGTGAAACCGTTAATATTAGACTGGAGTGACCTGTTGGAATTCTTCGTGTGCCAGCTTTCTACAATCTACGTGTCGGAATATTTAAAAAAGACAATAATATATAATACCTACATTAAAAGCACGAACCAGCAATTTCATCTGGTGAAGCGATCAGATATAATCAGAAACAGTGCTGTACAAGTTGCAGGAAATTTATAATTATTAACTAAATGAAAAATTGGAGAACTTTTTCATTTGATATAGGGACATGTATGAAGGAAGGATTTTTTTTTATTAAAAACTAGACAATCGCTACTAGGATCTGAATTTAGAAGTCTCTGTAATTTATATTTTATAATAACGTTAATTTGTTTCGTATAAATTGTTAATTAATTGTTTGAAAAATTGAGTGAAACCTTTTAGCAATAGAATATCAGCAGAATAGCAGGCTGCCTCTAAACTCACCATGTTATAGTTATAGAACTAAGTTGTAAGCAGATGACAGTAGGCTGATATTAACGCGCACGATG
>DWME01006147.1:0-14014 GCA_018244795.1 Parelbella ahira ahira | reverse complement strand
AATGAGCGCCATCGCGCCCTGTCCTCGGCTTGTCGCATCCAGCATCTGCCTGCAGCCTTTCGCAGGTCGTCATCCCAGCGGGCCGGAGCAGCGGGCAGCGATCCTACGCTACATTTACCGAGCCGCGGTCTCCACTCTAGAACTCGTCTACTCCACCGGCTGTCGGTTCTTCAGCAGATATGCACAGCCCATTGCCACTTTAGCGAGCTAATCCTTTGAGCTATGTCGGTGACCTTGGTTCTCTGTCGGATAGATTTATTTTAAATCAATCTGTAATTTTAACATAAACGCAAACATCACGCCTGTTGTCCGTGAACGGAAGTATAGTACAATCCCACGTTACACTAGTTACTTTTACGTCGCACCATTGAATAGCTGGTGAACCTATTGTCATATACAGGACATAGATCAGGACTCTAGACACTACTAGAAATATCTGTACAAAACCTAAATTAGAGAAATCCAACAGTACTTGGCTAATAGCAATCGAAATCCAAATTCAAATCCAGTAGTAACCGAATCCAGGACCTGACATTCACCGCGCGTTTGCCACCACTCGACCAATGACGCAGGCGTATTAAAACTATTTCATTAACATTAAAAATTACTTTATATTTTACGGTACAATTTTTACTTCGTTCAAGATGAACATCTAGGTGCTGCAAGCTATGATTCATTCATTATTTATGTAAGGATTTGCGACCTAATTTGCAGTCACCTTCAGTGCTAAAACGTTTTGTCAATTTCCGGTTTACACAGTGATCCATTGTGGCCGCTGACACGAAGGTGACAATTGTTTTACTCAAGGATAAATTTGTTTTTGATATATATTTGGATTGCAAAATGGATGAATATAATAGTAATAGAAATGTTTATAGAATAATCGCGACGAGTTAACGTTATGATAAAAGCGGTTAATATAAGTCATATATTTATTCATTTGTTTTTTGTTTTCTCGTGGGGGGTACACCGCCCCCACGGGGAGTTTATTGTATATACCTGGCCTGTAAGGCAGAATCCATTAAGTTAAAATATATTAGGATAATATGTCTTATTAATATGTATCATAGTATAAAAAACGAGCGATGAATGCAATAGAAGCTCAACAGATCTGTAGGGATAGAGGTACTTGATACTCCGATGATATCCTGTGATAATTAAATAATTTATTTCATTATTATCGAATTAAAACTTCGCAGGTTCATTAATTAGACTAAATAATTGTACAAATGTCAAAATTGATATAATCGTTTTCCGCTACGCTTGTTTACAATAATTGTAGTCTGTTTTAAGACAGTAGTTATCTTGTTCCTTTATCGTCGGTTTTTTATTACTATTAAATTTTAATTTTTCGTGGTGTATATTTATAATATTCAAACTAGGCAATTTCATTAATTAGGCCAACACTTGAAATAAAAATCAAAAGAGATAAATAGTTTTCCGTCATGAGTATTTACAATAATAATCGTTGTTTATTTTGAGATTGTATATTTGTGGTTCATTTATGTTCGACTTTTTATTGGCACTAAAGTTAGAGGTGCTATTTAAACAGCGTGGTTTTTGTGTTGATAGCTGAAGAGAATGGCGATTGAACTAGTGTTCGCCTTGAACGTTGCAATGATCTATTCTAGTTGCTATTAAACGTTCAATTATATCACGGGCTTAACATTTCACGGCGAGAAGTGTTCTGAAATTGTGCATATACAAAAAGACAGACAGATTCTCATAAAATGAACGAAACTTGATATCGCAATAACAGTCTGCGTATTTCGAAAGAGAGTTTTTGATTTTGCAACAGGGAGAAAATCTCATTATTTATTATAGTATCTTGTTAAATATTATTAGAAAAGAAACATCAGGTCAGTGCAAATATTTGGCATTCGCTGTTCTCTGTCTACCCCCGGCGTGACGGAATAATAATAGTAACTTTGTGGAGAAGTATGCACAGTATGAATTTAATGTATTATTAAAATTAAATGATTTTAAGTAGATATAATTTTATAGATCCATACACGAAATTCGTGTCACTACTAATTTTAAATAGTTTTTTACACTGCTAACTTTGAACGAATATACATATATAGGCAAAGTATTTATCGTTACAGTTAAAAAATAAGCTTATTTACAAAGTATATTTCAATATACCTACATATACTATTATTATAAATGTACATGGGTAATTGATTATCCTATGCTAAGTACTCGTTGGAAAAAACTGATAAATACGGTAGATAGTCACCGGCCATGAGCGATGAGTTGTGGGTGCAATTAAAAACAATTAGAATATTTTCTATGATAATTGATTAATTTGCTTTCCCTGCATCGTGTTCGTAGTAATTTATCCAATCCGGCCATCGCTATAAATATCGCGAAAGTGGTTAAAAATACCAACAATGTCTGGACGCGGTTCATACAGCGTCTATTCATTATGACGTTATGTAAGGGTATAGGTATATATAGGCCTCTTGGACGTAGGCCCTCTTCAGATCGTCTGACCACCTAGTAGGATGGCGACCGACGCTCCTTTGCCGAGACGTGGCTGTAAGGATAGGGATATGTTTACTCATTGCTAATCGGTTACTGGCGATTCGGAGTGATGGTATCATCATCATCATCATCAGCCTACAGCTGTCCACTACTGAACATAGGCCTCCCCTAGAGCGTGCCACGTGGCACGTGATGGTATAATAATGATAAAAGTAACTTGTTTGTCGTCTGTTGGATAATTTTGAATGGGTTTTACCATGATACCTGTTTTATGATACCAATGTTAATATGGCAATTACTAAGAACTAAGAACTAGTGTTTGCGAGAACTATTAACGATTCATATTAGTGCAATTACTGTGTTCAAACAAACAAGTTTTCCTTTATGTGTTTTATGTTCGGTTTTTCAACTGTGTACATGTAAACATAAACAGATTGTAGCTTACGTTCTAGCAAATAATTGATTTATCATATTTGTATAATTATTACTAGTATTTCCCTGATTTTATCTTTTTATGTTCTCTCAGTTCTATTTTTTCTTATCTACTGATATTATAGAGACAATGGTAAATATTTACACCTCTATAAACGCATGATATGTATTTCTAACATCTTTTTTAATAGTCTCGGAATTTTTATTTTATTTTCAGTAGTTCATGGACTTCGGTTTTAAGACTGTGTTAGACAAGATATATTGGGAGATTGGATAAAACTCTTTCAATTATGGGGCTAGTTAATTATTTTTGCTGCATTTGCACGCAATTGCAACTTGACAATGTTTTTTTTTTAAATTAGGTCTATTGGTTTAGATATTTTATATCGACTAAATTCCAATAATTTTTTATTCATAGTTACTTTAACGTAGGTACGAAATCAAGGCTGTAATTACTATTATGTAACTACATATTCACATGGATTATCTTAGACATAGTATTATTATACCGAATCGCGAGGTACCTTAAGGGGTATGTAGAGACTAGAGAGCATCGTATATGAAATACATGCAAAGGGGCGTCCATTTATTACGGGAGGTTATTTTAGAGATTTTTGGCTCCCCCTTCCGCCTGGTGAGATTTCCTATTTTATTCCTCCCTAAAATTGGAGGGCATTTTAATTGAGATTTTTCAAAATGCATGTGTCTCGTAAATATATCGGATTTATTCTAAAGAGAAAAAAGATAATTCGTTTGAGTAGGTAAACTAGAATTACAGTGAAAAGTAAACAACGTAACTCGTAAACAAAATACGTAAATCGTTACATAAAATTATTTTCTTGCAATTACTATATTTTTGCAATTTTATTCTGTTTCTTGCAAAAAAATATTACATAATATTTGCCGAGACCCCCTTCTCCCTAAAGTAAAATTAGACGAGATTCGACTTTACTCCCTCCTCCCTTGAACGCCCCACGTAATTAATGGACGCTCCCTAATAGGACGTCCTTTTTTACATTCATCGCTTTTTTTTAAAAAACGCGCCCCGGTTTAGTTCACTCCGTATCCCTCATCAGCCAGTATCTCCTACTTGGGGAGTGTTGTTCTTTCTCCGTACTATGTGTGGATTATGTACCTACATGTATATTTTATCATGATGTATAAATTTACCTTCTTATGAAGGTTATGATTATGTCGTTAGAATCTATTTTAACCGTATGGAGATTAATGTTTGAAAATATACATACACTGGGCGTGGACGCAGACAGCTGCGCGAAAATGTCACTGTCTGGAAAAATTGTACTTTGTTTTTTTTGTTTTAAAATTTTTTATCGGCCACGAATAGGTGGTTTGGCCGTGACTTTATCCAAAAAACTCACGATGTTGCGGCTGTCTGCAATGTGTAGCAAATGTTATTTTAGTAAAAACTAAAGTCCAACTTTTTAAATTTGTACTCGAACAACGAACTTTTAAAATTTGCAACATTATAAGATTATTATATCGTTATGCCAAGTATCTTACGGGATAAGGACAGAGCATTAAGGGTTAAATGCTTTTATCGTTGCAGACATGATGTATGTACTTCTACGTTTGTCACTCCCTTATGCAAGAAATTGACATAAGATTAATATTTAAGAACAATGCGATCAATCTTTTTTCGCATCTGTGGTAAAGTGATTCTAATATAAAATTATTGTCGCGGTCCACTTTTCCTCGAGATGCAAATTTTTCGTTATTATCTATGATCTTGGTTTAACATTAGTATACATATTACATCTCTAAGCTCTCTAATCTCTCGCGCTTCCCTTTTTCACTGTTAGCATTATCAGGCAGTTGTAAGATATTATAAGACCGGAGATGAAACATCAGGTTGACATATTGTAATATCAAAATGTTTTTATATTCTGCTTCATCACTATCAACTCTTTTATTATTCCAGAGTTGCACACGAGTCTCTTCCCAGAATGAGACTGGTCAAGGCCAAATTAAATTTTATTAAACTTTTTAGGATCATCTAAACAATTTAAGCCAGTAAGATGAAAAGACAAGTAAGATTTATATGTTTATGTAACATCACGCCTGTAATCCCCGAAGGGGTAGGCAGAGGAATATAGTACGCTCCCACGTTTAAGTTCCATGGAATAGATGGTGAGCCTATTGCCATACACCGGGCACAATTCCAGGCTCCTAGTCACTACTAGACATTCTAAATTAGAAAAACTCAGTAGCATCCGACCCGGGATTTGAATCCAGGACCTCCTCGATCGGCAGTCGCGCTTGCAACCACTCGACCAACGATGCAGCTAATTCATTGAAACGTAATTATACATAAGTCCGAACGATCTTGTGTTGGGTCTCGTTCAGGTAGCAATACGTACTTATTAAATTTATAAAGTACTAGCTTTTGGCCGCGGGTTCGCACGCGTTAAATTCGGAGTAAAATATTCCCCTTTCCCTATACCGTGAAGATTTCCTGCTCTCTTTAGAATATTTAAATACATATACTACATTTTACTTATTTACTTTTACATTTTTACCTATTATTTTGATTTTTACAATGAATATACCACAAAATGTCTTTATATACCTACAATAGCTTTTGCTAGCGACTTCGTCGCTTTGAATATTAAATTATTCAGGAATTCATCCAAAGTTACCAACACAAGTAACTTATAACATTTTTTTTAAATAAAAACGTGTTGAAGAAGCTAGATTTCGAGAATTTTTGACAAATATTTTTTTTATCGTTCGTAAAAATAATTTTTTTTTCTTAAAAAGTAGCCTATGTTACTTCTAATACCTCCAAGAGTATGTGTATAAAGTTTCATGATGATCGGTTAAGTAGTTTTCACGGGAAAGTGTAACAAATAAACTTAAATTCACATTTATAATATTAGTAGGATTAACATACCTTTAACCGCGCCTTCTCTTGTAGTATGCAGTAACACAATATATTTAAGTTCGTAGATCAATGTCAAACCGGTTGTGATACGGAATTTAAGCTTATCGTATACTATTTATACATATATATTACTGAAAATCTGCTTTAACATTTGTAATTGATTTCATTCTAGGAGTTGTTCAGTCAATTTGGTCTATATTTCGGTACCAATGTTTATTTTAGTTACCAGACATACATATATCCATCTTACTAACCTGTACATTTTATAACCTAAACAGTGTCAGCCCACTACTAGCTTCCTGCCCCACCTCTAATGAGCGCCATTGCGTTAGTAAGTATTTGATTTGCACAAAATATTATCGAAACACATAACTGAGGAAATCAATAATTGGTGTAAATTGGATTTATTGAACTCGACCCAGCAGCAGGAATGTTGAGTACAGAGGCGCTTACGTCAGCATGTAGCTCGTATGTGTGTGTAGCGGGTGAAGTCATACATTTGTAACATGATCTGAAACGTTCCAATGAAAAATATAGAACGACCGTTCGGAACCGTCAGCTGGAAAATTGTTACAACAAGGGCCGACGCAGACGAGGAACTTTTGTTCGCGGCAATAACTTCACAAAAGGCTACACAAGGGAAAATAACTCACTATTATACTTTCTCTACTTCTTTAGTCTCTAGATCCCACTTAAAGATAAATAAATGCAGAATTGAAGCAAAATGGACCATTAGATAGGACTGAGACTTAATATAATATCATAATGAATATAGAAATAATTAATAAATAAAAATTTAAATAGATGAATTTTGTTATAACCCAAACCCAACCAAAATAACCCAATTTTGTTATATGCCAAAAATAAAATAATGTTTTATTTATAATGTTTCGTTTAAGAACCATGCGTTAAAATTTGTAGACATTTCAACTCAACTCAATATAGGTACTGTGTAGCAGTCAATCAAGTGTCAAGTTTTTTGTTATTCCGTCCTCTGTCGCCCGCAGACCATGGGAGTGTCAAGAACGAATTTGCCAAACTATATAAGATTACTTCTATAGTATGGAAAATTAATATATTTCGAGGAAAAAAATTGTGGCGGCTTGTCTATCGTTTGCGGAGGCCCTAACAAGTGATGTATGATTTATTATATACATAAAAGAAGTGTAGCGTAAATAGTCAATGTACGAAAAACATAATCTATTCCATACTCCATGTCTTTTCATTTTTACGTGTTCGCAGGAAGAGGCGGAACTACTGATTATCCAATAAGCACAGTGTTAATGTACGAGTACATTCAATCGTTGGAGATTGCCATTATTTTCCAGGGTTTTGATTGTGTCAAGCGAGGTCTAACAATAAGCCTCACAGGACACACCTCAGAAACACAATGATACTCTGATAACTATTGGTGTGAAAAATCACTTTGGCTCTCCGTGCTCGCAACTTGTAAAATACAGTTCCTTGGAGTTCATCAACCTCTCACCTTATCCAAACTATCAATTCTGTAGGGCCAACAACAGCTGACAAATAGAAAAAGTAAGTATATCATAAAATGTGTGAATAAACACAGAAATGAAACAAACATTCGCGCTCATTTCTGACGCAAAGAAGCAATGTTGTGAACATGTTGAAAAAGTTCGCGAGCCATGATAATGTTTTTAATTTAGACTTAAAAATCTATCTAACTAGCCTGTTTATGACTAACATTAAACGATTTAAGCTGTTATGAATTATTATTAAATTTTAATCTAATGGTGCACAATGAATACAGGTCACAAGTATTTAAAATAAAGTGAAATGAAATTTGTTCTGCTACCTGTACCCCGATAAGTTGAGTGTCAGTGAATAATAGATATTAAAAAGAAAGTATCCATCCATAATTATTATCCGTCGCAAACATTCCAAGTTGTGATTTGAATGATTATAATATGTTAATATAACAAATCGTTTCTGATGTAGACAAGAGACACTATATTTATTTCTAGCAATCGCTTAATACTTTAAAATTTTAAACTATTAAATATAAATTTTTGTGCAATATAAATTAAAAAATGAATGATATCTAGACATGACATAAAAAATAGCACTAAACGTCTGCTGGTATAGGAAAATCTGCGAATCGTTTGTTTATAACACATTTCGCTATGGATTTAGTGGACTTTCATAGTGCAAAATTGTTGCTAAACAACTTGATTAGAATATAGAGATCTTTATTCAACAGGCTGGCAGTAGTTCCGCTTTTTTATTGACTTTATAGATTGTAGCTGGTTCACTGGACGTAAGGGGTTCCGAGTTTCATTTTACGAGGCTAAGCCAACTTCTATATAACAGACCACTCTCGCCTACTGATCTGTGGCTACTGCTCGCTGGTCATGTGTATCACAGCTAAGTTCTCTGGCCGTTGATGGGCAGCAGCGTAGACGGTGCGAAAACCTGTGCTGCGATCTCTAACCTATATCTAGCAGTGGACTGACATTGGCTGGTGATGACGATGATGATCAAACAATTTACCGTTTCCGATTTCCTGGAATCTTTGGGTTGTAGTTTTCGTGAACTTGTTAAGGACAAGTTTCAACTTCTTTTTAGATCAATTACATTAGAGCGCCTTGTTGGTTGAGTGGCTAATAGCGCAACTACTGATCTAGAGATCCTGGGTTCGATTTTCCGAGTCGGGCAGAATTGTATTTTTCTTTCTCTGATTTTGTAATATCAGTTTCTAGCAGAGGCTTGGAATCTGGATTTGTGCCTGGCATATTTTAATAGGCTTATTAAAATTTCATGGTGGGCTGTTAACAGAACTGGTGATACATAGGACTATACTACATTCTTCTGGCTACTACCCTTTCGGGATTACAGGCGTGATGTTACGTTCTTTTTTACATTCAGTAATTAATCACGTGATGCGGGTTTTGCCTTTAATGATAATTATCTAGATCAACGACCATCATTATCGTAACAAACGGCGTCATGGTCGGGCTGTAACCGTTTTATATAAATGAGGGGGTCGTACTGATTACAAATAAAAATAACTGTTATCAATAATTTTAGGACATCTAATGATTTTTTTATAGAACAGATAATTATTATTAAATGTTAAAGATAAAAATAAAATATCTATACCATCAGATTAGATTGAGCATTTTATTATTGTTCCAGGGTTTTTAATAGATGTAAGTAAATATTTAAAGTAGGACAAGGTTCATAACGCAATGCTCTTTAGACGAAACTAAAACATACTAAAACACATCTCGTCACTCGTCAGCGAGCGATTTTAAAGTTTAATATTCCGGTTTATGTCCGCCATAAAATATCTACGTCGGTGCTTATCGATTTTAATTATATATTGAAAAATTTTATTAACATTCCTCTATTGAAAATTTATTGTTCCGTTTTAGTGTTTCGATTTATGTCTTATATTATTGTTTTGTCGTCACGCCACGTTACTTATGGGGAAGACAGAGCATAGATATTTTTGTGTTAAATTTATTTAACATTGGAAATTATCTGCTTCTTACCATGCGATTAGCGAATAACTTTATTAATTATTATTATCTTTAGCCTTGCATTTACGTGAAAATGTTAAAAATACTTTTTATTGTTGATCATTAAGTGAAATACAAGGGGATGTGAGAAGAAAAAACAGTCATTTGTTTACTTGAGTTTATTTGTTGGAAATTAGCACATGCGTTCTCTATTTATGTGGGCACATTTAAAGTTATGGTCGCCCGTGAATACAAAAGAAAGTTGATTTAATGACATTTGTTAAACTCTACCTCTTATAGACGTGGACGCTTCATAATGTAAGAGACAATCATCCATTTTTGATCCAAGATTGCTTTCGCTTCATTCTTATTCGTGTCGTCTCTACATGTTCATTTAGTTTGTATTATTCATTCTATCATCTAGAGAGCAGTCTACTTAGTATTCTTTATTACGCGGAATATCTGAATCACTCTATTTACTAACACTAGTCTGCATACTATTGTCTGGTGAAATTGTTTCTGACTGGGACTCTTCCAAGGTCAGCGGTAGGTCTAAATATGTTACAACTAGTCTAGATACTGTAAGAAAAAAAGGTCTTCTAAATTATTCCAAAAATACTCTAAGTTAGACGCCAAACGTAAATTGAATTTGAAATTGATTAATTATTTAGACGATTATATTACAATATCAATGTCGTGACCCTAAAAATAACCTGCTATTTCAATTAGGGAACACGGCTCGCGATAAAAGTATTTAGGGATTTGTACGTGACATAATTATAAAGCTGTGTTATACCGATTTTCAATGTCAATAATGTAACGAGATAATTCGAGCGCGATATTGAGAGGATGAGGTTATCGTGCCGCGCGGCCGCGCCAGCGCAAGGTCGGGTGCTTTTTTATGTGATATTTTAAGCGCTTTATCTCCGCTTGAAGTGTTCCATAGTTTGATCTTTTTAACGAGATTTATATCTATGTTATAGATAGAACAACGTAACATGAATCGTGTGTAATTAGTTATAAACGAGCATACTTATTATATATAACATTAGCATCATCGTCAGCCTATTTCCGGCCACTGCAGGACATAGACCTAATAGAACGTCATTGAGTTCACTTCAGTTCTTCGTATCCAACTAGTACCACTCAGTGCGTATACATATTATACGTATTTATATTTCATTTCAATGTAAAAAAATTACCGTGCAGAATGTGACAAAAAAATTGTAACTTACGATACTGCTATACTATTACGTCTGCGGGCCTAATGTCGCAGCTGTACCCAAAGTTTGGTTTTTATGGAAATAAACGCCTATTATTATACGTAATCCGAGTACGAGCCCATAGATCTCCGCGTGCGCAGTTGTGACGTAAAACTGGACCCGCCGGGTGCGCTACGCGCGCACCAGTGAAAGTAGTCAGACTGGTCATCGGCACCGCTTTATGTGAATACTTTTAGTTTGTTGAAGTTGTCTTTGTTTTTCGCCATACGATCGGATAGAGAGGTTACGGTCGCTTCGCGAAATTGTACTGGCCCATCTTCTCCAGCCGCTCACTAAACTCGTAATGAGAGGTTGTATGAAATCTTGTATTGACTGTTATGTAACATTTGTTTTGTAGTCGGTAACAGATTCGCTTGAGGGTATTCGTGCGTGTTATGTAAATTATGATCGGCATGTAATCTCCTGCTTGAGAAAAAATAACCCAATTATTATATACACGTATATTATTGAAGTAAGAAGAAGATTGTACTTATATAACTTTATATTGAGAGTTGTGTTGAATTGAGAGTAAAAGTAATGTTTTGGATACATTTTCTCATAAAATGTATTTTTTAAAGGTTTAATGAATTGCATTTCATTATATATCTATATATTGATATGGAACATTCGAGAATCTAGTCCTTTTGATTAAATTTATGTAACTATTTTCAAGGAGCTGTGTTTATAGCAATGAATAAGAATTGAAAAGAAGTAAATGAGAAAGAAGACGAACTTAAGTTCTATTAATAAATACTGTATATCTTCTTTATGCACATTGGATAGTAGCAACACGATTCTATGAATAGTTGATTAGATTAAAGTATAGCTAATCTTCATGAAATCCGTCAATGTAGATTTTTTTTTATCCGACGTAAATCAGTATACATCCGCACGCATTTCAGCCGATGACTGGTTTAATGTGATATCCTATATCACAGTACGCTGCGTCGGAACACCTGTGTTGCGCAAGTATGGCCGAAATAAAGTCGGGTGCAGAAACTTACGAAAGACGCGCGCGTCATGGGCCGCCCTGAATTACACGCGTTACGTCAAATTACTCCTAGTTAATATAACGTCTTCTAGGTCATGGTGTGTTTGTTGTTGTGCTTATTATATCATCACGCCAGGTCTGGGGTTGGCAGAGAGCACAAAATGCGTAATATCTTTATCCAGATCTGCTATGCTTCTTCCACGTTAATTACGAGTAGGTACTTTCTTATCATACACGCCGGCTCATATTTGAATAGATTTATACAGCCAGATATTTCAGAATGTATGATGGGAACATCAAAACTGTTCCGGTATAGTATAAAACTTAAGCTTCATATTTTATTTAACGTTGAAAAAAATCGTGAGGGAACCTGCACACTACAATGCTCCATAATGTTCTCTACGTACAAGTCTTCTAACCAGCTCTTGGCTAGAGTGAGCGACCATGGCAATAGTTGCATAACTATTGGATAAGCTTGTGTACTCGTAATTTGAAAAAAGTATCATGTAACTTTTCCTTACACCTCGTATCTACTAAAATAACACCTTCAAACGTGTATATTTATGTAACATATATGTACATACATACATATTATGTACTGACGCAGCCACAAAAGAAAACGTCGGTCGATGACTTATTCGATGACAATATGTCTCTACAGGTATCGGATGTACGGAACTCTCACACGTCGAGAGAAAGCGAAATATAGATTCTTCTCGCAAAAGTTTCGTAAATTTTCATATGAGAAATTATTGCTATATTATGTGAATAACAATAACTATGATTTTTATTAGATGTATTTAGATTTTATTACATTTTTTACGATATCCTTCAATATTAATCAACTCCTATCATTCCATTGTTCGCCATGGGTCTCCTTTGTGAATGAGATGGACTATAGACCCAGACTGTAATGTTGGCCAATTGCAACTTATAATACAATATAATCAATTATATAAAAGTTATATATTTTCAAACAAGTTGTATTGAGCCGTTGGATGAATCATGAGTTTAGCGATTAAGAAAAACCGGCTACAATCGTACGTACATAGATACGACGTATATATTTTGGTAATCCATTACATTCGGCGCTCAGAACTGATGTCGATAACTCCACTTATACTTTTAGATCGCAAAATGTTTTAAAATCAATCGACTAATGTTGCCTCTGACTCATTTAATACAGGTTTATTTCTCGGTAATGTTATCCGACTGATGTACATATTTAGTTCTGTTTGCAGGAAGTGTATTAAGAAATTCGATTTAGATTTGGGATGAGGAAATTGAAGGTATTATTAAGGTTACCTGGTTGTGACTGCTGTTTGCCCGTTTGCTACTCTCTCCACTTACAAAATGATGATAAAATAATGATTAGCACCAATAATAATATTATGCTTTTTATATCACTTTAGTATTTGAATAAAACCTTTCACAAAGTGTTTGGTTTTTGATTCTCCACGTGGTTCAGTAGTAATGCCGGTCTGTTGACAACAAGACTGGATACAATTCTATATTAAAAAATTATCTGTAAATATTTTTATTGCTTACATGTGTTTTTTTGTAAATGTGTATGTATACAGGGTATGAAGCTTTGTGTAAAACTAAGAAGTTGATTTATTAAAATTAATGATATTGTATTTTTAATAGGGACGGGTACATTCGGACGCGTGTGCCTCTGTCGTGACAAGGCTGCTGATGAATATTTGGCAATGAAGATCCTGTCCATGGCCGATGTGATTCGACTGAAGCAAGTCGACCATGTGATGAACGAGAAGAGCATCTTGGCTGAGATCAATCATCCTTTTATTGTCAACTTGTGAGTAACACTTTGTTTTACTTCACGTATGGAGCTAATTATGCCGGCGAAACCCTGCCAAGATGACAGTGCTGCCATCTAGACGAAAGTGCTGCCATCTGCTCAATAACAATGCTGTCACTGCTCATAACAAAGGACACTCGAGTTGTTTTTTATATAAATCTAGTCCCCCGTGATATGAAAGAGTTGAAGTTTATATTGTCGTACATATGGCAATAGCTTAAAATTAAATTCCTTTTAAACTGTACCTTACTTTCCAATACTGATTACTACCTGATGTAGTAACTAAATAAAAAAAAAGGTTTTAAATCTCAGTTCGAATAAGCCTACTTAAATAGATTTATGAGAGCATTGAAAATTTAAGGGAAACGTAAGACCTGTGGTTATATAATAATAATATCAATATTTTTTTATTTTTTTTCTAGCTTCATTTAAATGCTAAAAATATGATTGGTTTAAAATATTTTTTTATTTCTACCGTAATTATGAAAATGGTGAATTAAATAACTGAATTATTTCTCTAATTGGTTGAAATAAAACCGTTCGGAAGAAAGCAAATTAAAAAATAAATAAATAATAATAATAATCGACCCATTTGTCATTCCACTGTTGGAATATGGGTCTCCTCTCATATTGAGA
>DWME01006146.1:0-14014 GCA_018244795.1 Parelbella ahira ahira | reverse complement strand
CGACTCGGGATTTGAACCCAGGACCTCCCGATCCGCAGTCGCGCTTGCAACCACTCGACCAATGACAAAGTCAATTTTTTTTAAGGCAGAGATTTTTATACGTAGTTATTTTTTAATAATAATCGACCCATTCGTCATTCCACTGTTGGAATATGGGTTTCCTCCCATATTGAGAGGGTTAAGGCCATAGGCCATTTTTTATTTTTTTATTATATTTTTTTATTTTTTTGCAGATCGTGCATAACAACAAAATGTACAGATGAGGCCAAATTGTACCGTAATCGACAGCAATACAAACATAATAATGAATCCAGGTCTAACCAGGACAATACGATGCCAGCCTCACCCTCCGCGAACGATGTTAGTACAAAGAAGGAGTAGACTACACGGAAAATCTATTTTTTTACTGTTACAAACATTTTTCTTTTTGTTCATTATTAAAGTGTTCGTGTAAAATTGTCTGTGGTCTTTTTTATAGGTTCCATCTTTTGAAGTTCCGTTCAAGTTGTCTTCATAATTATTTATGTAGTTATGACAAGCCATTACCCGCGAGTTTGTCTGCGTTGTTTATTATATTCACAGTGTATTTTTTGTGCAAAACCTCAAAAACCGTGAAATATCAACATGTAAAAAACATCTAAAAGCTCCGAAGCAAATATGTACTTAACAAAATTTCTTTGTAAGCAATGTTATTCATTACCCTGTTTGTAGGTAAAATATATTTATATGGTAAGCGACGTATAATTAATTTTAATAACCTTTCTAGACATTCTTCTTCTTAGCGTGTCGATGACAAACACATTTTAAGTCCCTAATGTCCTTTCTAGACATTAATAACTTTATATTAAAAGAAGATATCGCTATACTTTTCTAGATATGAGTCCAGTGTGTAAGAAATAAAACCTAGAAGACCTAATTAAAATCTATACAGTAGTTTTTCCGTCGGTTCCATCCGTAGATCTCTATTATTTTATTTATGTAGAATATTTCGTTAGTAATTAGGCACAGTAACAGGTAATATAAAAAAAAGTATACAAAAATATATTTGAGTACAGGAAAAAGTAAACAGAAATAAACCTATATAAAACACCGTTATTATACCCTTTTTTCTTGAATATTAAATGGAATAATATAATACCAGTACATTTTTAAATATGGGTCTTAGCTTAATAAGTTATCTATAAAAATTATGCTACAATACGATTTGTTTTTTGTAAATTCACATTTTATATTTTCAACTCTACAAGTGTCATAATCTTTTTAGATGAGAAACTTGTATTTCGTCCGTTTCCCGATTTAAAACAAGTAACCAACATTCTGTACACTATTACACATTACTACCTACACTGGTGAATACAATTTATCTCGATAAGTGCCAGAACAGTTATAGGCTACGATGGCATGTTTACATTAATTATTATCAATATCAATATCTAATGTAATATAAGAAGTTACATTAAATTAATAATTATCATGAGAAAAATAAAAATAAAAATTTAACATTGCAAAGATATAGAGATATGTAAGTTAAAACTACGGGCATTAATTTTTACACATTACAAATACAATGACAATAAAATAAATTACGTAGTTATTTCTAAAAAGAGCCAATGAATAACGTTATTTCTGAAATGTTATTTCTGAAAACAGCCAATGAAAAATATTTTATTTTTAGTTGGAGGCTTAACCAAAAAAAATGGTTTATCTAAACTTTTTAATAAATCATCAGTATAATATTAGATCGAAAATAAAATATTTTGGTATTTTCAAATAGTTACAATTATATTTTGGGTTGGCAACACTGAACTATGAAATACGTCGAGCTGTGCAGTTCACAACGTGACAGCAAAAGGTTATGATAACGTACTAATATTGTATTTGTGATAGGTATTAAAAGTTCAATCGATTTCATTTTATTTTAAAATATGGAAGAAAATGATGACCTTGATTACGTAGCAGCGGACCACGACCAGCTAATAAGCGCTGTTTCCAAATTAGATAAAACCCAACACATCACAGCACCCACACGGAATGAACCGACAAGTATCAAGAGTGAATTTAATCTAATAAAAAATTCCAACAACCTAGACCTCGTCAACGCTATAAAGGTGCTAGAGAACACCGCACATCATGTGCAGATAGGGAAGAAATTAAAGGCGACCCAAAACAAGAGGCAGGTGCTTCCAAAGCCACTAGAGAAGCCACAAGCAGAGCGGATCAAACGTGAAACAGGCTATACTGAGACCAAGGAAAAAATCGGGAGATGGGATGCTGTTGTAGCTAGAAGTCGTACTGTGGATTTCGTATCTTATCCAATTAAAACCCTAAAACTAAAGGACAAACAGCTACCAACAAAGAACTTTTTATCAAAACTCGAATTAAAGTCTCCATTGGAGAAGGAACTCGAGGAAATTGACCCGCCAGCTGTCACAGAAGATGAGGAAGACGAGGAGAAGGCCTTCCCAATGACTTATGAGGAGATGTTAGAACATAGGCAACATTTAGCGAGGTTAAGAGCCAAAGAGTCTTACAAAGCTGCCAAAGCTAAAAGGCAAAGCAAAATTAAGAGCAAAAAATATCACAGGTTAGTAAAACACTCTTTATATTCAAGTTTGTTTATACACAAACCTTATGTATGCTAAAGACTATGTAAATGATAGACTGACTATTTAGGATCTGTATTACAGTTTGTCAATGAGATTGGTAAGTTATAATAAGGTTCAAGCTTTATGTAACTCTTTTATCAGGAACATATCAAATATCTTTTCTTTGCTTACTATTAGGTGGCCTCTACGTCAGTGTATAAATAATAAAGTACCTAGTTAATTAAGAAATATATCATATACATTATATAAAAACGATATTTACAATACTTAAGTTCCTCAGTATTGATTTTTCAGGATTCTGAAGAAGGAGAGATTAAAACAGCAACTGAAAGAATTTGAGGAATTACAAGTTAAGGATCCAGAGGAAGCTTTGAAAAAATTGGAGGCATTAGAGAAAGTTCGTGCTTTGGAAAGGCATACACTAAGACACAAAAATACAGGCAAATGGGCTAAAAGTAAATTAGTTAGGGCAAAATATGATAAAGAGGTAAGAATGTATTAATGTACATATTTAGTAATATTTTCAACATACATAAAATTTAATATATTTTCCATAATAAAAAATTTGCAGTGTAGTTTTAAATCTTGATTGGGACGAAGTTTGGATTAAGACATTCTTTTATTGATGGGTCCTTATAACTTTTATACTAATAAAAAGGACTGCTTTAATTGGAGTATTTTTTTAGGTGAGGCAACAATTGGCAGAACAGTTGGCTGTAAGTAGAAGTTTAACTCATAAAACACAGGACATAGTAAGTACAGACGACGAAGCTGATGATAATGAAGTAATTCCAGACTTATCCTTGTCACAAGATCCTTTGAATCCATGGATGATGAAAAGATCTGATAAATCTAATGTTGATGAAGAGTTTAATTTTGGTTACAAAAAATATTTAAAAGACAATATATTTAAACACCAAGATAGTGATTCAGAATCTGATGAAGAACATGCTACAAACAAAGGTCAAGACAAAGACAAAAATGTCAACACATTGGGAATTCTTAAAGACAGTGTTAACAAAATAAGTGCTATGGTGACAGAAGCTGAAAATATAACCAATGATAAACCGCCACATGTTAATACTGATACCAAAACTACAAAGAAACAATCTAAAAAACGGAAATTCAGTAAACCTATTGCAACTACAGCATGGATTGTAGAAAATGTAAACAATGATGAAAATGTAGTCCAAGAACATGAAGACATTTCTGAAGCATTTGACACATTTGAAACCAAAGTAGCTGAACAAGTCAAGGAAAAGTTAAATAAACTCAGAAGGGATATTGACAATCTAGAAAACATGCCTAGAAGATCAGGGGAGAAAAAACCAAGAAAACAAAAGGGCGCCATAGATAATCTTGACTACTTAAAATTTAAAAATCAGAAGGTCAAAGCAATAATTGATGAAGCACTAATGGAAACAAATAAAGATAATGTAGATGAAATTGAGAAGGATATTTCTATGAGAGAGATAGAAAACCTTCAAACAGTTCCAGCTAGAAGTGAGCAAGAGAAGAGCAATACTGATATAGACCCTAACAGATTTATAGAGGTTAAACCGAAATATTTAGATACAGCACTACCAAAAGGCACAAATGATATAGATGAGTTGGATGATGATGAACAAGTAGTGCCTAAAGTGGATATTGAAGAGGTTTTTGAGGAAGATGATGTAGTCGCTAGTTTCAGACAGGAAAAAGAAGATGAAGCTAACAAAGACAAGCCTGAAGAAATTAATTTTATTTTACCTGGATGGGGTGCTTGGGCTGGCAAAGGTGTAAAAGTGCCTAAGCGCAAGAGAAACAGGTTCATAGCTAAACCAGCGCCTAAAATACCTCGACGTGATGACAACAAGGGTGATGTAATCATTATAGAGAGTAAAGATCCTAAATTAGCTTTACATAAATTAACAGATGTGCCATTTCCATTCAATAGTGTCAAGGATTTTGAAGCGTCAATCAGAGCGCCTTTGGGCAATACATTTGTACCTGAAAGGGCTCATAAGAAGTTAATTAGACCAAGTGTTATCACTAAAGCTGGTACAGTCATTGAACCGATGGATGAAGAGGAATTGCTCATGCCAAGAAACAAGTCCTTCCGAAACGAGTCTGTAATCAAATTACTTGCTAAGAAATAAAAAGATAATTTACTAGATAAGTTTATTTTTACACTATCCTAACACTAAACACCAACACGGACAGGTGGCGACACCAATATGACACCATCACCTCTTACAAATAACATAGGTATATTTCTTTTTGTTGTTCTATAGACTTCTTCATATGTTTCTTCATCAATTTCAACTGTTGTGATTGTTTCTTCTGCATCTCCCAAAACCATGTTCAGATGTTGGTCATAAGCCTGATGAGTAATAGATTATTAGTGAGTTATACAATACAATACAAAACACTTTATTGTATACCATATAAAACAAAATGCAAAGTGCAGAATAACAACATTTGGTAAAACAAAAGGCATTTTTATTACAAAACAAATGGTCTCTTCCAGGCATCTTTTACTGGAAGGAGCTTATTCAAAGGAAGAATAAGTGGGCAGGGCATACTAAATTGTAGCCTAACATATCTGCAAAATCATATCAAAGAATATGGCAATGTAGCTAAAGAACTGAGCGATGAGGTAAAGTTACAAATAAAAAGCTTTAACTTGTCTTTTAAAAGAACTTAGAGACTCAGCCTATCTGCATGATATGGGAAAAGAGTTCCATAGTGAAACTGCTAAAGTAGGAAACAATTTTTTATAAAAATTGCAGTTATAGCTAAGAGTTCGCAAGGTCAGGTTTGTGTTGGAGTGTAAGGAAGAGTTATTGTTACGAGTCAGATGTAAATATTCAAACCATATTATTTTAAGTAATATTTGTTGCACCCATTTAGAGTAGTTAAACAAGAGTACAGTTCAGACCTTTCATATAGCAAAGGAGGTAAGCTTGCCGAATTGATTTTAGAAGCCAACCTTGAGGATCTGATTATGATGACTTGATTCTTTATTATATTAAAGCAATTAAAAAAATATCAAAGAAAATTATACTTATTTGACAGTAATATATGTTAACATATAAGGGTTGATACACTACTCCATTTGTTGAGTGGTTACAGGGACAGATGTTGATAGAAAGATTCTAAATTCAAACCCCAGGTCAGCAACTATCAGGTTTTTCTAATTTGTAATTGTTAGTAGTAGATCACAGATCAGTCTAGATTTGTACCTTCTGTATGACAATAACATCACCACCTTTTCCACAATGAGACATGCAACATAACTGTTGAGTGTGGGAGTGGACTACACTCCTCTACCTACCTCTTCGGGGATTACAAGTGTGTGTATGTTACCTACTCACTTCAAGTTATCAAATACCAGCACATATTGACTCAATAAAAGAAGTATTTTTATTTTAGTATATTTGTGGCACACCCTGGGAAAGACTTAAGTCCAGCAGTGAAACGGAAAAGACCGACTTGATGATGATTTTTTTTTTTCAAATTTTTGTTTTTATTTGTTACAATGTGCATAGCTGTAAAATACATCAAGAGACTAGTATATAGCAATAAGAAACTTACATGTAATTTCCCGCGTAATTCACGTTCATTGCGCATTTTGACATAAATTCTTTCATCTAAACTGAGTCTTATCAAATCCAAGGGTTCCTTTACTGTCATGACAGCTACCTAAAAAAGAATTACCGGAATCAAATCGGGGCAAAATATGAAAACATACATTGTGATAGTTCAGAAAATATTTTACGTTTTCAGCGTCGTCGGCCATGGTATCTTTATTTATATGCGCCGGTCGTCTTTACAATGATTCTAAAGATTTAGCTTTGTATTTTAATATCGAAATATGGCACACTTGTTTATTTGAATTAATTGTTTGCTTGGTTATATCTCGCCGCACTGATTCAAATTCAAGAAATTACTTTATTATTAATTGTCAATGTCAAGTCCGGTACAGACAACAGCATCACAGAATAGCCTTTGTATTTTTTACTTGACATATTAACATTATGCTAAGTTAGATTTCCAGGCAAAGTCGAAGCGACACGATTTCATTATTTAACGTGCAAAATTTATAGCGTTCGAGGAAAATCTAGAAATATTTGTAATTAATCTTTTATCTGTCTGCAGAAGTTTGTTTAGGTACAGTATATGCTGTACGCTGTGCTTTGTTAAAGTCATTTTATTTCTGTATTGGTTAAATTGAACTTTGTGATAATGTTATCTGTGTATATCATATTATACGCTTGTCCAACACGCGTTTGCTGTCTAGTTTCGCTTTAACTCTACTTGTGGTAAAAAAATAATGTTGACTTGACATTATTTTACACGGCTGGCTTTTAATGAAAATATTGTAAAATCTGTGTTATTAATTTGCATAATGTCATGGTTGTAAAGTATTAGTGGTACTTGAGGATATACTATGGTTAGAAGCGGGTGAGCGTGTACACAATATTGCAATGTTTACTCATAATTGAACGTGTTTGTCGATAGTTTTAAATGTATCTTCTGTGTTTAGGCGAGACCGAGACAGAGACCGTGATCGGAGGCGATCGCACAGTCGTTCAGCGACACCAGATCGAAAGCGAAGGCGATCAAGGTCGCGCAGTAGAGATAGAACTTCCAAATCTTCGAAGAGAAAGCGCAGTCGCAGTCGAGAACGAGAGTCGAAAAGAGATCGCAGTAGAGACAGAGATAGGGATAGAGATCGCGATCGAGACCGCGACAGTCACAGAGACCGGGACCGGGATCGAGATAGGAAAAGGTATGTGTGAAATGTACAGCAAATATATTAAATTTTTTATGGTTATGAGGGGAGATTTATATTTGAAAGGACTAGTGCGTTTGAGGAGAGATTTGCATTTACGAAAAGATTTGCATTTGAAGGGCACAGATATAGTCAGTGGCAGATCAGCCAGTGCAGTGCCCATAGCATATTTTATTGAGGGGCCTATGATTTGCTGGGTTAGTTATTAGTTATCCATAGGTTACAATTTTGTTGGTGTTCAATAGTACAGTAGACAGTAGTGTCTACTGTACTATGTACCTGTACTATTGAACACCTAGAGGTATAGTATTTTATTTTTAGTCATTAGTTGTTTCAAATACTAAAGAGCTTCAATTATACTATACTAACAATTTCTGTTCATGTTGTTTGCTGAAGTATTTTCTGAAGCGCTAATAGATTATAATATTGATCCATATTATTTTCTACACTTATGCATAGACGTTCCTGTGTCCTTCATAACTCTGACCAAGTAAAGGTGGGTCGACTTTATATATCTCGAGAGGGATTTATGGAGAACCTTAAAAATGTGTTTGTATTTTAATCGTGGATTTTCAAAACACAAAAGTATTATGCATTTTCAAGATTGTAATGCAAATTTTTTATTAGAAGAAATCTTCTTAGGCAGTAATTATTGTTATCATTTGTAATATTAATGGAATTTAATTTATTAATATTTATTGACTGCATTGCTGGTTGAGTGGTTGCAAGCGCAACTGTTGATAGGGAGGTCCTGGGTTTTAGATCCTGGTTTGGGTGCTATTGCATTTCTCTCATTTAGGATTTCTAGTAGTGACTGGGAGTCTGGATCTGTGCCCGGCATATGGTAATAGGTTCACCACTTATTTCATGGGACGTAAACATAACTGGTGAAACATGGTAGTGTACTACACTCCTCTGCCTACCCGTGTATTACAAGTGTGATGTCACATTTTTTTTTATTTTTTCATAATTGAATTATTTTAGTGATAAGAGAGATGACAAACGCAATGGCTCAAAATCCTCGAGGAAGAAGACACCAGATAGAGATAAGGAGAAAGAGAAAGAAGGCAGATCTAAGTCAAAAGAAAAGACCACCAAGACAGATTCAGCTGAATACAATCCGGGATCTGTGGACAAGGTATTTTTATGTAGTTAAATTTGAATTTTTCAGCCAAAGACTGATTAGTAGATAGATTATATTTTATCCTTGCTCCTATTAATATTTCACAATTTGATATGTCTTTATCCTTGAAACGAAAATAACTCATAGTAGGATACACCAGAGAGCCTGCTCCATTGTATGAGTAGTTGCAAGTGCTACTATTGATCGAGAGGTCCTGGGTTTAAATCCCAGTTTGGGCACCATTGGATTTTTGTAAGTTACGTTTTTTGGTAGAAATTTCTGATAGTGACTCGGAGTCTGGATCAAGACCCGGTGCATTGCAATATGCTTACCACCTGTTTCATTATGGGAAATAAACATAAATAGTAAAACATGGGAGTATCCAGCACTCTTCTGCCTTTTACAGGCGTGACGTAATCGTAACTTTTACATAAACATGTATTTTAGGAGGAGGAACAAAGCCGTTTGGAAGCTGAGATGCAAAAGCGTCGCGATCGAATTGAGCGTTGGCGAGCGGAGCGTAAGAGAAAGGAACTGGAGACGGCCAAGAAGGATGTACAGAAAGGGACAGTTGTGACCGCCATACAGTTGCCTACTACTAAGAAATGGTCTCTAGAAGACGATTCTGGTGACGAAGGTATGATTATTAAATGTTTCGTGGGTGTTTATACGCATGATTATATATGTACCGGCTTAACTCACGTAAGTTTTAGGAGATGGTCCGACTAGTTCAGGGTCCGAGATCCTTCAACGTGGACTCTCGCCAACTTCAGTGTGGTCACGGCGGGGACTGAATTAGCCGGTGCATCAGGAAAAACGTACGTGTGTTAAGCCGGTGCATAAATAATCAAGGTTTGATTGAATTAAAATTTTAATGTGATTATATTGTAATAGCTATAAATATATATTACCTTGTACTGAGTAATTTACTTATAAAATAAGAAATGTGTATACTCGAAGAACATTCTAATTTTCCATGCAGGTGAGGATGGTGAACCCAAAGAGAAAGTTACAGTAGAGGAGAAGAAAGAAAAGGAACCAGAGGAAGAAGAGATAGATCCATTGGATGCTTATATGCAAGAAGTACAACAGGCAAGTAATTGTGTTCCAATATTACAGTGTAATATTTGCGTTATGATCTTACAAAGGAAGTTTTAAACCGTAAATATCTTTGATTTTAATTGCAGGAAGTAAGGAAAGTGAATCAGATAGACCAAGCTAGAGGGATCATGAGTGTGCCAACAACAGGTGGTGCAGGAGTTGTTATATTAACTGGTACTGCTAAGAGACCAGCCACCGAACAAAAGAACAAAGGTTTGTTTCCATTTATGTTTACTAAGAATATTTTTTTTTATACTGGTTCCCAAAATATGCCCTAAGAGACAGCACTGCTAATCAGACAACTAATAAATATGTACATATGAGTAGGTCCTTATGGAGGTACATTTTTATTATTATTGAATAACGACATATATTTAAATTGACTATTTCAAGGTATTTTTTTATAAGACTTAATAGTATCGTACCCTCATGTAGCAGTACCCTCTCATTTTGAGAGGAGACCCATGTTCCAACAGTCGAATGATAAAATGGTCAGCACGGAACAGAACTGGGTACTATTGCAGTTAAAAATGTTATTTATTTCAAACTACAGGTGAGTTAATAGAGCAAAATCAAGATGGCTTAGAGTATTCGTCTGAGGAGGAAACCGAAGACATCAAAGATGCCGCGGCAAATCTAGCTTCGAAACAAAGGAAGGATCTTGCGAAAGTGGATCATGCAAGCCTACAGTATTTGCCATTCAGAAAATCTTTTTATACAGAGGTAAGAATTTTTATTGCTCAATTTCAGAAGAGACATAGTATGTAGTAGTAGTATTTATGTATTTTCTCTTATTATAAAATATATTTTATTTCTCTCTTTTCATTCGTTTATTCAGGTGAATGAACTAGCAAGGATGACACCAGAGGAGGTGGAAGCATATAGAACAGAGTTAGAAGGTATTCGGGTCAAGGGTAAAGGATGTCCGAAGCCAATCAAGACTTGGGCACACTGTGGTATCAGTAAGAAGGAGTTAGATATATTGAAGAAATTAAACTTTGAGAAACCTACACCGATTCAGGCTCAGGCGATACCGGCTATCATGTCAGGAAGGTAAAATAGTTTTACGGACGATAGTATCTCGAAACTTCGTTGTTGGTTATTTATTCCATATATAAGACTACTTAATACAACTTAAAAAAGTAAGAAACCAACAATATGAGACTCACAAAAGTAAGTATTAAATATGTAATATACCTTATATTGTTCCAGAGATCTAATAGGCATAGCAAAGACAGGCTCGGGCAAGACGCTGGCATTCATTCTTCCAATGTTCCGTCATGTGTTGGACCAGCCGCCTCTGGATGACGCAGATGGACCCATATCCCTTATAATGTCCCCCACGAGGGAGCTCTGCATGCAGATTGGCAAAGATATCAAGAAGTTTGCTAAATCGTTGGGCTTAAGAGTTGTTTGTGTATATGGTGGAACTGGTATATCAGAACAGGTGAGGATGAATTATGACATTCGAAAAAAGAATAAACAATGGTATACTGCTAATTTTACCTTTATCATTTTGTATCTTAGAAACCTAGTATATATTTTTTATAGCATCATTCTAGGTAGTCTATATCATTTCCCAAAAAACCAAACTCCAATATACAAAAATATTTTTTTAATCCGACTAGTAGTTTCCGAGTTTAGCGCGAACAAACATATATGACACAGTCAGGTATCTATATTAAATATATTTCAGATAGCAGAACTCAAAAGGGGTGCTGAAATCATTGTATGCACCCCTGGCCGGATGATAGACATGTTGGCGGCCAACTCAGGGAGAGTCACAAATTTACGTCGAGTGACGTATATTGTGCTGGACGAAGCTGACAGGATGTTCGACATGGGATTTGAACCTCAGGTATTTATGACATAATAATATATCATCTAACCTGGTCTCTTGAGAAGTAGACAGAAAGAGAGCTATATAATGAAACCTTATGTATGATCAATACTATTGTATGGTGTGAAATTATATTATTGTGAGGAAAAAGACTGGTTGAATTCTTTTATTTTGTTTAGCGATATATTTGATTAAACTATTGTTTGGTACTACTGCATATTATCTACAATATGTCTGTACACCTTATATGTAACAAAATTAATTTGCAGAAATGGTCACATACATCAAAATTAATTTATTTCTTTTTTGATTTGACATTCTGGTTGTCCAAATTGACTACTTCATAAAAAGGTAATCTTAAGAGATTGTTTAATATTCTTTTAACAGGTGATGAAGATTATAGACAATGTGAGGCCAGACAGGCAGACGGTGATGTTCAGTGCGACCTTCCCCCGACAGATGGAGGCCCTAGCTCGGAGGATCCTGCAGAAACCTATTGAAATTCAGGTGATATTGCAATATATTTTGAATATGCATTATGAATTTTCCATTGATGTACATTCTTGAGGGGTCTCATGAAATGGATGTGACAAACCGCCGACAGGGCGCGATGGCCCTCATTACGGGGGTCTATGTTCAATAGTTGACTCTGATAGGCTGACGTTGATTTTGATGTACATTCATAAAGGAAAATAATAATAAAGGCGTCTTTAACTCTCTCATTCTGAGAGGAGACCCGTGTCCAATCGTGGCATGGCAGTCCAACATGATATTAAACATTAAATTTTTTCAAGGTCGGTGGCAGAAGTATAGTATGCAAAGATGTAGAGCAACATGTCGCAATTCTGGAAGAAGACGCGAAGTTCTTCAAGCTACTGGAACTGCTCGGTCTGTACAGTCAGATGGGCAGCATTATCGTCTTCGTCGATAAGCAAGAGAACGCCGACAGTCTTCTGAAGGATCTCATGAAGGCCTCATATTCCTGTATGAGCTTACACGGAGGTGAGATCGATGGATTTTAATTTTATTTCTTTGAGTGTACCTTTTTATGCTTTTTGTTTATATGACTTATTATTTTGAGGTTTTATTTATAATTTAATTGTTTTGTGATGTCTGTTATATGTAGCAGTCATTGGATTGGTAATCATTCTTATATGATAATGACCTAATTAAATGTTTAATTAAGCTTATTTTTTAAAATTAAAGTTGATAAACATAAATGTGTTAATTATAATTTTTCACTGGTAACACTATCCCGTTCTCTTCTAATTATTCGGCTACTCTGTAGTTTCTAAACTTTTTTTATAAGTGAATAATATTATATTTATCAAAAATCACTAATAGCCTCATTTTCCTTTCAGCATCATCATCATACTGGGAGAAATATTTAACCTCAATTATTTTAATCTTCGTTTCCTAATTGTGAAAATGTAATAAAATAACCTTTATTTCACATGTATTAAGATCTGCAATCCTAGAATTTTTCAAAATTAGTATTAAATTCAACAAAAAACAGCAAAAATGTTACAAGTATGCAAATGTGTTTGTGTATCACAGTATATAAAAATGTGTACAATTTGAGATGACAGAAGTACAGTTTTATACAGTGACCACAGTATCGTTTTCTCTACTGGGGAGGTGTCTGATACTCATGATATAAATTTGAATTTCTATAATTAGTAGCAATGTACAACAAAGTGACATTATGTTAATGGTGGCCTGTTACAGGTATTGATCAATTCGACAGGGACTCAACGATTGTGGACTTCAAGTCTGGCAAGGTGAAGCTGCTGGTGGCCACGAGCGTCGCGGCGCGTGGCCTGGACGTGAAGCAGCTGGTGCTGGTCGTCAACTACGACTGTCCCAACCATTATGAGGATTATGTCCATAGGTACTCACCTAGATTAAAACTCTCAAATCTTGAATTGAACAACTCAATTTGTCAAATTTAGAATTTTTATGCCATTTGATTATCGTTGATGTTACATATATTTAAATTAAAAACATAAGTGTCATTTGTATAGTGTTCAGTCATGAAATATGTTTACTACATTCGACATTGATTTAATCCAATACACCAGTTTAATGGTTGAGATAAGTTACACTGTTTTTTATTTTTGTTTATAACTTTGTTTTATCATTCCAAGAAATCAATTCTTTATTTGTCTGCGAGGCTCAAACGAATTTTAGTACTATATTAAATAGTGTCCTTCACAGTATGTATTTGACATCTTGGGTCAAGACAGCTGAGCCTTGGTCTTGATACCAGGAGACATTTGCATTCTACATCATCTACTTTGTCACTCTTTCATCTACCATTCTTTCTCTACGTGCGAACTAAAAGATTCTTCTCTCATTATAACTTTTTCCAATGCTTTCCACTCTAAAGCTCTGATGGAATAAATGCATTATATTGTATATATATATCACCCCTGCGTGCCCTAATACCTGCACCCAGGAAGACCTAATGACTGCCAGTGATGAGGCAGTCAGCGTGGCAAAAGTCTGGGCTAAAACCATTTAGGGACTTAAAATGTGTTTGTCATCGACACGCTAAGAAGAAGAAT
>DWME01006145.1:0-14015 GCA_018244795.1 Parelbella ahira ahira | reverse complement strand
CGCGGCGTGCGCGGGGCGCGGGCGCGCGCGGCCTGCGGGCCACGCGTATCTATTGCGAGTTACAGACCATCATACTTCAACCTAATTAGAGAATTACTTATTACACTTTCCTTCTTTTCTATTTCAGTACACATTAATACTGTTATGCTTTATTTTCCTATTAGAGGCATAGATTTGAATGTCGCATAATAATTAAATATGAGACAATAATAATACTCAATATATTCATAAAGCAAAAGATTAATAGTTAAGGAAGGTTAATTTAATGTATAGATATATGTACATATTTATAACGGTAGCATACTGAGCGGGCAAGCGCGAGTGGACAACTGAGCGGTGAGCAGACTAATTACAGTTCCTGGATTGTCAGTGGACGTTATTGAGTGTGATGATTCAGTGTCTCAAATATGATAAGTGTATCTTTCGGGGACAATCGCAATTCTCAAATAGGAATTAAATTTCGAGTTAAACAGTTAGCCCGTAATTCGCACTTAAGCTTAGCGTTCTCAAAAGATGGGGAGCTCAATCTTCTGTTGTTATAGCTACAATATTTCATTAGTATCTTTGGTTTGTTTAGAAATGACGTATTGTAAGTTATTCGATATAATGTTTATAATATATGAAAAATCTTAGTCCCGGTCAGTATATACAAATATTAGGCCAGTAACGAAAGTTGCAAATTTTTTATAAAAGAAATAAAGATTGCTTATTTGCATACTTTATTTAATTTTAAATCTTCAATAATATGTTTAGGTTGTATGTTCAATAGCAAATTGGCAAAAGTAGGGTAGGACGCCCTCCAGCTTGGTGGAGTGGCGATATACCCAAGATGGCTAGCAGTGGCTGGCAGTGACGGGAGTAGGCTGATAATGATGATGATGTATGTACAATGTACGTCTGTACCTACATAGAACTACCTATGCTGTATATGTAAGGTAAGGTTTATCTTCTATTTACAATACATATATGAGATTGACAATAGGCACCATTTATATCAACATTTGGTAATACAGATTTATTATTGAACATAACCAAACGTATGTGGCACCCACTAGAGGTACCGGGTAAACAATGTTGTGATGGACCAATGCGTGTTTTTGTGGTTTGATACTGCAAATTGAATAATTATGATATGATTATTAGTTTAATTAGCAATTGTAAAACACAAAAAGCGTGAATTACAAAAAGCGTGGGAGCGCAATAAAAAATGTATACAAGATGTAACGCGGCGCGCGGCGCAAGGTCGCGCCGGCCAGCGACCCGCTACGGCGCTCGTCTGCATTCCACACTCGTACATTTATATTGTGTAATTCTGCACTGTTATAATCTCATAGATTAATAAAGGCCATCACAGACGCAGCTATAATATATATTAATATACTGAGCTATAATATATATTATTGCAAACTACCGCAAGCGGTAGATGGGAAGTTAATATAGGTATACTTTTGCGGGTCATTATCTGCGCAATAATATGTCATGCTATACCGAGATAATATTATGTCTCACTATATCTGTTCAAATAATTATTTTGTCGACGAGATATAGTTTTAGGTCCGCTTATGACAACCTCGAACTTAATATAACTTTCACTGCACTCTTGCTCGTATGTACATAGGTTTTAATGATCTTTAAGGTCCCCCAAAGTATGTTTCCTATCAGACTTGAATCATGAATGTTATATTTATATCAGTATCAAATGTAAATAGATTTAAAAGTTGTCTACAATATATGTCCTTAGGTGGCCTTGAAAGCTTTCTGATAATTTCTAATATATTTATCATGTAAGAATAATTAAGCAGCTACAGTATTTGTTGACTCGTTCCGTCAAATATGACATGTTGCATTTTTCATCCGTAAAAACTGTGATAAATCATGTTGAATATCATCATCATTTTATATTGTACATTTTGTGTTTCGTTATTTGTATTGTTGGTGTACATAATTATAATGGCAGTTACACCAGCATTTTTATAAAATCAAGATACCCACGCGTCATGGACCAAAGTGGGTTTTTCGCAAATTGAACTATTACATAGGCACATAGTATGTGCATGAGTTGTGTAACGCTGTATATAGAGGGCGTATGCTTGACGGGGGAGTGCGCATTTCAGGGTAAAGGGAGTTCAGGATTTGTAAAGTAAAATAAGCATAGTACTCGCTGATAAAAAAAAATAAAGTTTTACCAGTTGATAAACGGCTTTCGTCCTCCTGTGCATTATCATCACTCTGCAGCAAATGTTGATATAAAAATATGTAGGGAAATCCAAACCCAATCATGTTGATACAAGTCATTTCATGTTCGCCTCGTTTTCTCGTAACGTTTTTATTTTGCTTTTGCATCGCGGAAAACCAATATTGAATTATGTTTTTGATTTTATACGTGCTATCGTTATGTAATTATTTCTTTATTATATTCATTTATTTCTTATTGTTGTTTACAATGGCAGAGCTTAATGTTAAATTGCATTTTCTATCGGTCAACTGAGGTTTAATGGCGGTGTGTAGTAGTAGTGTGTGTAGGTTTAGTAGCGGTTTAATACATATGTGGCCTTTTGATTCCGGGAACCTGGGGTCAAATCCTGGCGAGCATCTTTTTATAAAAGATTAGTGGCTTGAGGTGAAGGAAAACATGGTGAAAAAATGAGCAAAGTGAAAAAAATAATTACTCGTATCTAATGCGTTGAAAACTGCCAACCTCGCACTTGGCCAGCGTGGCAGGCCGTGTGCTTAACCATTTTGAAAACAAACCAGTGTCCGATAGTTGAACGATAAAAGAGTCGAGAGAAAATGAAAACTAGAGTAGACAGCTTATAAAAAAAATATAACAATTTATATATACCATAAGCGTATTTTAAAGGTACAACAATGACAATGATATTAAATCATTAGGTAATTCAAGTATACATTTACAACATAACATTATGCATTTCCCCGTAGGGGTAGGCAGTAGAGTGTTATACGCCCACGTTTCACTTGTTACACGTCCTAGGTAATAGAGGGAAAGTATAAAAATTTCTATCTTATTTTAAATATTTTATCAATTAACATTAGATTTAATAAGACCTTACATTGAAATTCGTAGATTTCAGTGGATAATAAATGTACTCCTTCGATTTAAATAAACAATAACAGAAAAAATAATGTTGTAAACACCTACTCTGGTAGTAACGAATACAATTTTATATTTGTTGGATAATGTCGGGTCGGCGGGATTATTAGCACATTCGTAAACAGTGAGGGCGAGTATGTGGGTAATTGAACAAAGAGAAACAGCGAGTACACAATCACTTTTTATTAAAGCCTGACAGATTAGCCTGTCTATAGAGAATATTAACACATTGGCAAACGAAAAGGGTAAACATTTCCTAGAGTGGAGGATCCGCTCTCTTCGACGGCAGGATAGCAAGTACTTCTTCATCCAACATCTCCCCACCAGCTACACTCTGTTGTAGCATGAAGTTAGCCAAGTATTGACGTTGCCATGGTGCTATCATCTAGTCTAGCGTTTAGTTTAACATCCGTACTAATGACCATCTCTGCCAATCGTTTAATATCCTTACTAATGACTATTATCGGTGCGTTCAATGTCCATACTAATGACCGTCTCCGACATACCTACATATAAGTGGCTTTAATTACGGTCTCATTCAACAATATGTACGATTATCCCCATTGAGTAGATATGTAATTCCTACCAAAAGTACATATCATTTTAATTTTGCATATATGTAACATTTCATAATGTAGTGTGAGTATTTATGGTACGTAACCATGTATTATATATGTATTGTATCAAAACTATTGAGTATCAGTCAGAAAATCTGGCTTTTTATCGAGTTACTGTTGTACACAGGTCTCGATTCACAATTAACGGGTTAAGACCATAGTTTGCCACGATGGCCAAATGCGGGTCAACAGATTTCATTCTCTAATGAGAACTTGAAATATAATAATTATTCGCATAAGTCAATCAGCGTTCCCTCCTTGCTTATGCTTGAGGAATACCTGTTATATCATCATCATCATCATCAGCCTACTCCCGTCTACTGCTGGAGATAGGAATATCCATACCTGTTATACGTTTGTATACAATATATACTGTGTGTACTTAAAAATATTTCTATTTTCTTGCTAAGAAGTTCTAAAGCGAAATATGACAAAAAAAAAATGCATTCTGTGGTAAAAATATTTTTATTATTCATCAAACACAATACATAGTAATATTATATGTCCATAACAAATAATAGCCATATTAAAGTAAATACTTCACAGTTACATCACTTACAATTCGCACTACTTACATATTGATAGCACCGTATTTTCAATCAATATGATTAATAGAATAACGAATTCTTTTAAATATAATACTTATTATTGCAATGAATAAAAGTTCATTATTTACATATGTACAATACGAATGATACCTACGCAGGCGGCGCGGCGTGCAAACATATGTTGAATGAAACAATGGCATTACATTCATAACTTTATTACATTATTGCCACCATTTACCTCACACCCGAACGATCTAATAATACAATTATGCATTTGTAACTACCGCTATAATAACATACTGGGAATTGATTACAGTTACAGAAATGACTCTACATTTCACTACATAAAATTCCATTTAACTTCTCTAATAATAAATCTTGAAATAGCCATATGTGACATACTGGAGTAACACAATCGAACATGACATTTCGCTACTTATGTACTAATATATTTTAAAACGTAAACGTCTCATTTCTATTAAAAAAACTTTAATCAGTTTTAAAAATAACGCCCATGGTCTTGGTCTTACAAGTTACATAACGATGCATTTTTATAATTAAAACATCAGCTGAGCTTAACGAATAGTTTCTAGTTATGTCTAAAATATCGAATTAGAATACTTGTAAATTCTATTTGCGTGATAATATGTAAAATCCCATACGCAATTGCTAATTAACCAACCGCTTGTTGAGGCGGCCGCGGCGCGTGCGCACACCACGCGCGGGAATGTTCATTCTATAATTGTTGAAGTTGACATAGGCGGAGCTATAATATATCATAGTATATTATGCTATAATATATTATAGCATAATATATTATAGCATAATATATTATAGCATAATATATTATAGCATAATATATTATACAGTAATATATTATGATATAGCTCCGATTCCCTTAACATATAAAACATTAGCCACAAATTTATTTCATTCGTAAGACGTCTAATCAAAACAAGACGTGCCTCAAATTATATAATTAGTTTCAAGGCTTAATATGTTTGGGGCCAAAAGACTGATTAACACCACACGTGAATATTGGAAATATGACCTACGGTCAGACGCAAGCGGGGCTTTTATTGCATGACGTCACGGCACACCCTCCGCCGCGACTTTACAACTCGTCCCATTTATCTTGTCGCTACTTAGTCGTAAAGATATTCTAAAACAGTGTCTTTGATAATGATTTATTTATTTTTCCCACGCTAGTAACAGATGGAGCCTATTGTGCACGTCATGGGGCATTCGCTCGAGCACAAGTGTGCCAGCGACGTCACTTCGTGAATGTCACGGGATTCAATGAATTCTTGCATTTTCCCCGCGAGTTGTTTTGTCTCGTGTGTTGTTGTTTTGTGAAGTGTGCGCGCTCAATTTGTTTATCTTATAATACTCATGGTTTGTGGTACGCTCACTAATTGATTTACCTGTTTAATAACAATACCGGTTTAGCTAAAGTCGGTTAATTTGCTGTAGTAAAATACACGATGGCATATGACAATGTGTGCTTGATATATTTAGTAATATTATGTTACTGATCATCCTAGTAGCTATTGATTTATTTCATGTACAAAATATACTGCCATTACATTACATTCTGTTCAGCTTTCAGCAAACACGTGCTACGGCAGCGACATGAAGACGTCCGAAATCTGAACAAAAACATGAAAATACGTCAAATGTATATAGTTATCTACTAAGATTCTTATGTTCTGATCATTTTTATGACACTATATTTTACACAAAGCGAATGTGTTAGCAAAAACAAAACAACCTTCACTGGAGTATACGAGTATATTAGTTTTGACTATTTAATAAGTTGAAAAACGCCGGCAGCGATGTGGGTCGCTAATCTATTTATAGTTTATTGCAATTATAACTTGATTCGATGTTTTTATTACGATTCAGTATTGATGTAAATATGTCCATATTATTGACTGTTTTATAACATATTTCTCTAGCTGTCATTACATACACTAATTACACAGATCACCTGTTGAGACCGAGTTGGAATACAATATTAGAATTTCATATTGTACAGATACGTAACGTAATTAAATACTAATACATTCATATATGCTTCTATAATTGTGATCCTCTTAAGCGTTAATCGTAATTCGAAAACGCGTTGGCTCCACGCCAACGGATAGCGTCCTCGAACAGGAAACTATGCGGCGTGTGTTCAGAAGATAACGGTATTTCATTGACATGTGCGTTCTTACGTCGCTTTTATTAAATAATCGAATAACAAATAAATATATTAAAATAAATTATGAAATATGCTGATAGATGCCATCGCCGAAATAGATCAGAGACTGGCTGATGGGGGTGTCAAAAGTCTATGCAATTAATGTAGAAGCAACACTTCGGGTATGTAAAGAAAGAGACGTTTCTCGCATGCTGCTTCCTACTTATCCCGTAAGAGGTTAGGCGTGACAATAGTAATGACCAAACGTTACCCTGCTAAACTACGCGTATGTAAGATATAGCACTAAAAAGAAATAAGGCTGTATGTATATAGTTTTACGAATGCGTATTTTTAATACATGAATATTGTATGCAAAGTATTTTAGTGTTAGATAATATGGTACGCGCACACACACAATTACAACAGCTTTTGTTCACTACAAAGACAAGCTAATTATTACGTCGCCGCGCCGCCGACGCGCTCGCGCCAGCCTCGGCTATAAATAAACCTCTATTTATAAAACTGGTGTTTATTTATAACGTGTTATGCAAAGGCATCTATCTACGTGTGCCACTTCCACAGGTTTTACGTCTATCGCATTGTAGTTTTATTTATAATACTAAAATTCGTACATAATTTAAATTTAATAGGTACATCTAACATGTTTCGTGCTATAGATTTATTTTAAGCTGTCCGTTACAAACGACGATAGTCGCTTTTAAAATTGTCTTTTTTTGTCTTGGAAAACGCCTAATTTAGAACGTCATGCTTTGTTTAATACTTTCATAAATGTATGGTATATGTTCACCCGTTTTATTGCAACGGCAAGCTTTCGACAAAAACGTGTGTTCACTGCACTGACAAATTGCGCTAATCAACTGAATATCTATTCCTAAATAATTGTGCTTAATAATAAACAAATATTATAAATAAATACTAATTATTTATTAATCGATCATTGATCCACAAAAATTAACTTTGTATACAACTATCAAGAATTTTTATTAATTTGGTAGATACTGTATTCATTCTTTAACAGTTAATTTTATACCTTGATCTTGTTATTCAAAATGTTATGATTTACGATGTAATTTAAAAACAAAATATCAACTAAGCTAATATAGAGAATATTTTTTTCTTTAACTCGCTGCAGGAATAATATAGTAGGTAACAGTAAAACGAGTCGTAGTGCAGACGCGCGACCTCGCGTCAAACGAAATGCCAAAAGTTCATGTAGCGTTCGTAGACTCTTGTAGCATACATTATATACTGATATAAGTCTTCATATATTATGGTAGCCTAAACATGACTTAACAAAAACTTCCTTAGTCATGTATACACTACGCTCATATCCAGTTATGACTAATCGTATTTTTGCATCTCTTAATGACTATATGTGTTTCTTTGATACATTTTCGTAGGTTTTGTTTAAACAGTACTTTCATTTATCCTTAATGAAAACTTACTCATAGGAGATCCCAAGCTGTTATCACATTTTGACATCCATTGCGTGCACTCGTGTACGTCTATTTTGATTTCGATTTTACATGTTATAATTATATGTACATAATCTAATGAAATTGATACATATTTGCCTTATTCTTAAAAAAATATTGCCTAGTCCGGCGTGTTTCTATTATACATATGATTGTTTAAAAAATTTTACCAACAATTAGGCTATGTTCTGTAAAACACAAAGAGTTAAACCCTACAAGATCTAATAAACATTTTTGCCTTAAATCAGGCAGAAGATAAAATTTGTTCAGTTACATATATACCCGTATATGTATAGTAATCATAAGTAAACCTAACAGTTATACGCATCCGTATAATATGTTATACGCACCGCCGCCCGCCCAGTTCCGGCGTCGTACTCAGGGCGGGCGGCGCGGGCGCAGCGGATACCGTAAGTATAGAGACGTGTAACAAGCAGGCTCGCACGGAGCGCGCGTGTGGCCCGCTGCCAACCAATCTACGCACCCCGCGGTATCACCGACCGACCATTGGCCGATCATATTTACAATATATTTGTCACTTGTGATAATACTTCATTTATATTATTTAATAAATTTCAATCCTCGCACTGATTGGTTAACTCTGCACGTGCACGTCAGGTTACATATTTAAAAATTAGATATTTACAAATATCAAATAACTATTAATTTCACTTTTACGTTCATGTCTTTCTCCCTTACATCACCAACAACATAAACGCAAAGGACACAAAGCGATACGAAATTCACACGCGATAGTAAGCCGTTCGAACAATAACAAGTGGTAGTACAGCACGCACGAGCACGCGATCGCTCACGACGTCGGCCGGGCGTGTGCCGCGAGAGGCCGGCGGCTCGCGTCTGGCGAGCGCGGCGGACCGGCGCTCCGCGGCCGCAGCCTGCGTCCCTACAACATCGTCGGGCGCTTAAAAGCACCTCCATCCTGACACACCTGTTATTCGCAATTCAGCCTTATCGTGAACGCACGCCACCGAGAACGATGTCCAGCCTAAAATACCTTCTAGCGGCGGCGGCGGTCGTCATAGCGGCGGCGGTGCCCGTTCCTAAGCCTCGCTCATTGACTCTCAAAGAGATGATGAATAACACCGTGTGTGCTATTGAAGTGATACCGGACATCAACCACGACCGAATACCAGCGCGGATTAAGATAATAAAGTGCCTGGGCAATACGGATCATTGGTGCAAGGAGAACAATATTAAAGAACAAGACTGCTGCCAAAGCACCCAAAACGGTAACAAGATGGAGTGCGTGGAAATGACAGACACCGTGGCGGTGTACAATAAGAAGAAGAAGAAAATAGAAGAGATGACAGTGCCGGTAGGATGCGCCTGCATGATCAGCCACAGCACGGTAGCGCCCAGCGTGCCCAACACGTGACCGGCCCCTGCAGCGCGACAGCGTGACTCCTCGCTGAGAATCTCCCACAGTTCCTAGACTTCCTAGTGACACATTCCCACATTATTTTGGATGGACGCAGGCGTGTTCCAATGATTGTTATTATTTATTAAAATTGGTTGTGATTTATTTTTGTACGTTTAGAGTAATAAGGTAAAAGCTTTAATTAATTTATTAAACTGTTTTAATAATTTTACCCATGACTTTTTTTGTTTCTTCAGCCCCTATGTATGTAAACGCCTACAAATTAATATAATTTTCAAAGTCATATTTCAATTGCACATAATTTAGTAGCTACACATAACTGTACTTCTAGTTGTTCTGAGTTTCTGACTCATTTTTGCCAAAAACTAAAATGATTTAATTTAACGTATGACATTCTACAATTGATAAAATTATCTTATTTTAAATATTTCCAAAAGCATAGTGTTGAAATGTAACTTCTCTTATACATATATTCACAAGCTGCTGCTTTGGCAATAGTCATATAAAATATTGGTGTGCTTAGTACAAAAAAAAAACATATTCATTTATTTCATACCTTGTCCTGGCAAGCTATGAGTTAAGACCGAAAGACATTACTATGGCACAATTAGTTTCGTTCTATAAACATCTAGAAACCTTCTAGCCAACATTAAGACATTTGTTTTACACGTTCTGGTGCCCACAGGGTAAGTTAGCACAGCCGATTTCTGAATTAAAATGAGATGTAGTCAATCATGTAGTAGATGTAGCAAATCAATTCATTCAGTCACATCGTCACCTCTTGTAACCACCAACTGCAACTGCAGTATTTATGTAGTTATAACTGCATATGTATGTAGTTATGAGCGTTGTATATGTGTCTTTGGATGGCTGGTACGTGAAATGGAATAATTCCAGTTTGGGGCATACTGTTATATGTCTTAAATTGCAATCACTATAACTAGGTACAGATGAAACAGTTCTTTATTGAAAATCTTTCATAATAACTAGCTTAAAATGTTTATAATTAGTCCATACCTAGGTATTAGTTTAATAAAAAAACAGACGACAAGCTCTGAAAACGCAGTTTGGATTTCAGACTTGTAATTCGAGTATTTGGCTTTTATTAAGACCGCGCGAACCTCAGACTTCATACTTCGATTGCCCCTTTGGCCCAGTGGTCAGTGAACCTGAATGCAGAGCCGGAGGAGATGGCATCGATTCAAACCCAGGTCAAATATTTGTGTAATAATCATGACTGTTTTTCTATGCCTGTAAAATGTCTACATAAGAAAGTATTTATACGTACATACATATTATATAGGTATCTAGCTTATCCGCTTTCTGGTTATCATAACACAAACACTGTGCTACAACACTCGATCGTCGGCAGATTTTTTGCAGTTGCCACCAAGAGCTTTTTAAACTCATCGCTCCAACTGGTCGAATAAAAGAGTACGCTACAATGCATTTTAATATACCTACGTTTTAATATACACAAATATAATTATTAAACTAAATAGCCTAATTTTAATAATTTACGCATTTTAAAGAATGAATCGCGGAGTAGAGCTTTTCTTGCACACTGCGAAAATAGATAGGGAACGTAACATCACGTTTATATTTTATCCGTCAAGTGGTGGCTAAAGTGTAGGAGTCCTATGATATGACATCTTATTCATAGGGAGTAAGTCTATTGCCATACAACGGGCATAGATTCAGACTACGAGGTAATATTAGGAATTTCAAATCAGAAAAACCCAAAAAGAACAGACCCGAGGATCAATCCAAATACCTCTCGATCAGTCGTAGCTCATTCAACCACTAGACTGACGAAGCACCAAATAGGTACATACAGTGCAATTTGTGACATTGCTTCAGATTGAAGTGACAATATATTTACCTATATCATACGTCAACAACTACGTCACGGGAATTATTTTATCGGGCTTCAGACCCTGACACACGCTTTGCACTTGCGTGTGGAGTTCTGGCACATGCGGCATGGAGTTTCCGTGCCCGCGACCAAGCCAGATGTCCCCATTCGAAAAGCATCCATTCTGCGACATATATATGTAGGTACATATGTATGTATTACAGTAGGCTAATGGTCCAGTGGTTAGTTAACAACCACCACCAGACCACCACCACACCACAAATAAACCACTCGTGTAGTAAACTACATATAGATACATATATACGTATGCTAGTATATAGACAGTTTATCAGTCGTCTTGTGACCATACGCTCCCTTCGAGCCTACATTGGGAACAGATGACCGTGTTTGGGAAATGTCTTGAAAATATTATCATTTAACGGTATAAGGAAATATGATACATTTTTTATTCTTGCATTTCCTAAAGGAAAATGTTTAAGATTTGAAAGGGAGGGCTACTTTGTAAATGAAATGGTAATATGTACTCTTGTACGTCTGACACTACGTCTTTTCGTCACCTATACCACAAAGCCTAAGGACAAAAGTCTCTGAAGGATCGCATGAGAAATGAGGCGATCCTTAAGACGTGGACTTGAAATGACATGGGTAACGTTACGCCTGTGTTTCCATGTAGGGATCGGCAGAGTAGTGTAGCTGTCTTACTGTTCATCAATTATGTTGTATGGAATATTGTAATCCATGGAGTACGAGGAGAGCAAAATGCGACACTTAGGAACTTAGTTTTTTCGATTAACTTTCTTATAGACATGGTAACGTAAAAAAGCATGCAAAAATGTCTAAAGTATTTCGATGTATCTAAATCGTCCTTTGTGATATCCATACGTATCGGGCACCGAATTATTTTTGCGATATTACCGAAGATCCGACGTTGCTAATTAATTGCTTACTATCCGCGAGATGCCTGACGATGAATAATATCTGTGCGTCATATTTTCACCGGCGTACAGTCGTCAGTATAAGATATGGAAATATTTTACCTGTTAAGTGTATTAAATGACAACGCGACGTAACAGATCAATAAAATTAACGCGTCATCTATGAGCTGCCGGCAGAAGCTGCGTGCGGCATGGCGAGGATAGGGTGCGAAGGCAGTGTTTAGGGGCTGTGAGCTGAGACAGGCATGGTGGTGTTGATATTACAATAAACGACAATGTAGATATAATTTTATAAGACGCATCATTAACATGAAAGTTACATTCGTTTAAATTTCACTTAGATACTGATTAGTTCAAATAATAACAGCTGCCTTCACAAACACCAGAAAAACAAACAATTTCTAACAGAAAAACAAACAATTTCTAACAGAAAAACAAACACTACTCGATTTTTTACTAAAGTTAAGTGGTAACACTAGTAAGTAACAATAACAAAATCTTTAACCGAATAGGACCTAAGAAGTGAACGATATTTAAAACAACTACTGCAGTTACTAAAATTATCTCGTGCATGTTATAACTGAGTATAATTAAGATATCATGTTCCATCATACTTGTAATTCCCGGAAAAAGTAGGCAGAAGAATGTAGCACACTCTCACGAATCCCCAGTTGTATGTATGTACGTCTCACCATGGAACAAGGGTGAGTCTATTGTCATACACCGTGCACACATCCAGACTGCACGATGCTACTGGGAATATCGAAAAAAAAAAGCTAAAAATATTTTGCCCTATCCAACGAACGAATCCAGACCCTCTTGATCAACAGCCGCGCTTGTTACCACTCGACCTACGTAGCCGTCGAGTTAAGAGGCAGTTATGGTAATATTAATATAAATTAATACAGTGTATTGAGGCAGTTAATACAGGTATAATTAATATACAGTTAACAGGTAAAGCCGTCGAAAGTTTTGAAACCGATTGATTACGTCAGTGTTTTTTACGCATACGTTACTATTATTATGCATATATATTGTTTGTATGTAAATATATGTATTATTATAAGTGTCTTATCGTAAACTAGACGTTCTGAAATTAAGCTGGGGTAGTGGTTAGAATGTAGTCATATAGCAAATCTGCAAAAAACAACCCTTAGGTGATAAAACGATCGTGTGAGTCATGTCGGTGAGTCATACAGATCACGCGCCCGCCACGCGCCCACGTGCCATCATTTCGTCTTAGCTCCTCTCAGCATACTTATTATCAAGTAACTACACTACTCATGCATATATGGCAGTTTACCCGAAATAAGTGTGATTTTGAAAACAAAATTTACAGCACTTCATCCATTACATTGCTATGGTGCTACGAAACAAAATAAATCTCGTATTAATTAGGTAAAGTATTGACACAGAAACTAATAGTACCTAAGAGCTGCTTTCAGAACTTGGCAACAGATCAGAATTGCCGATGTCCAAAATGCTCTTTTTCATTCGATAAATTAAAGGAGTCGGCGCCATGCAACACTCACAATGTCGCCGGGCACATTCTCAGACATTATTACGTAGATACGAGTAAATGAGTTACATCTGACAGTTCCATCCAGACCCAACTGAACATTCACAAGTTTACTGTTCGCGATATTATAAACATAATTATGAAAAATCCTCAGCTCTTATTTTCCGTTGGTAATTCATTGCCTTAATCTCGTACAACGCAACCAATAAAAGTCGTAATTGTCATGCGATGTGGCCAGGAAAGTACTGCAAACTGTTTGAATATCTTTCAGAAGGAACAGTAGGCAGCTTTCTAACAGTGGAAGGAAATAGACTGTCCTGTACATTCG
>DWME01006144.1:0-14015 GCA_018244795.1 Parelbella ahira ahira | reverse complement strand
CCCGAAATCGCTGACTCCTTGTCCGCTAACGCCTGAACCGGTCGGTCAAGACCAAAAACCAGCTCGCAAGAAGTTCGATGCGGTGTTTGCGAACAGCTATATAAATTGCAACGCAGTTACTTAACGCTCTAATCTTTAAACGGCAAATGCATCCTTCGCAAGTAACTTTCACTGAATGTAAGTACACGCTTGTTTTGGACCGGCTGGAATGTCAATGCTCGCGCATTTAAAGGTCGCATGCTATGATAACACATCCATTGCTACTTTACTTAGCAGTTTGTTGTTATCGTACAGTGTGTGACAAGCAATATTATGCAATAACTTGGCGGCTTCGAATATTTAATTTGTAAATAGCTGCCCGTGCAATTAATAACCGACAGAATTAATATATTGATTTCTACTTAGCATTGAATGTGGTGCGTATAGTGTGCGACAAGTAATGTAATGCAATAATTGGAGTGGATTGAGATTTTGAAATATGTATTTCTTAGGGTGTACCGCGAGTTTATATATCTCATAGCTTAAATGATTCCTACTGGCGATTCACAGGCAAGCAACTTATTTCTCGTTATAACCATTCCACTACAGCACGCGAGGCTGGGTTGGCCTATTGATCCAGTGGTTAGGGAATTCGACCATCTGATCCAGGGGACGTAGGTTCAATATAGAACTATGTCAAATATTTGTGTGATATTAATAATAGCATTATAATTATCAGTTGTCTGATTACTATAACACAGCTTTTCTTCAGGCCTGCTTCAGGATTAGATGTTAAAATATGCTATTATTATAATCTTTCGAAATCTCACTTATTACTAAATGCCTGCAATGACTGCAATACAATAATTCCCTTAATCATTAGACCAATGGGCTGAAAGAAAAATATTAAAAGGTTGGCTGTAAAAAAAAAACAATAAGTATTGTTCTCCCTCCCAATACCCAAACCAACTAATCCTTAAGACGCAGTACTGCAAGGTCGAGCAGTATCCGGCCACTAACGAGCCGCCCGCGCCGTCAATGTGACCTCTTAACGGACTATTGTCGGTCAGCAGGTCGTTCGTGACAATCCATTCATTCACTACTCTTATCTATGGTACGCGAACATTACCAGGGGATGTAAGACGTATAAGTTCGTTTTATTGGTATATTTTACATGACAATTAAAAAACATCGTGAACATTTAAAAATATTATGAGGAAATCTGGATGTTTTAGATTTCTCCATGGCATTTCGTGTTGGAGAGGCCAATGTCCAACAGTGGACGGCAATAGGCTGATAATAATGATGATGTTTTGTAAAGCGTGTGAAATCTGTCAATCGGAATTTGGCCAGCGCTGCAAATTATGGCCATAGCCCTTCTCATTCTAAGAGGAGGCCCGTATCGATCAAAGGGTTGATGATCATGAAGACACTCTTACCTGTACACAAATAAAGCCTACGATGTAAACGAACGATGTCAGTTATTTTCCTTTAAGCTGTCGTTTGTTACGGAACGCACTAAACGATCAAGGTTGTGAGTAAATGAGGAAGTCTGAGGTCATGCAGATCACCTCAAGTCACGTGCCTGCTGCTTCCCACAACCCGTATACAATGCTATACAGTTAAAGCCCTTATTACGATAGGTATAGCGGTGCTCATACGTTGCCATCTCCGTAGTCTGAATTTCAAAGCTTTCTGTCTTTGTATAAGAGCCTAAAACTGAAACCCGGTAAAACAGGTCTGTTCACTAGCAGCACACGTTCGACTGTCCTGCTGGCGAAGATATTTAGGGGACTATACTGGTTGCCTTCCAGGTTACGTTCTTGCTGTTACTAAAAAAAAAACGTATACATACATGTCTAAGGATGTCCCTACATATTTATCTATACAATGAAATATAAAATATTAATAAATATTATGGGACCTCTAAACACACGGCGATGTAGCCCTTATTAGACAGAACCTACGCTATGATATCTAGACGTTTGATAATCTATATCATACATATTATTATATACGTACTTCGCAGGTATTTTAATAAATTGGGTAGACAGTTTCAATATTTTAGAACTCGTTATCGGAACAACAATATGAAGAGAGCTGACCTCGGGTCTCAGATGTTTGGGAATCCCACGGACTTAATACCTACATGTTTCCAATATCATGCAGCGGTCACGGAACTTTCTATGGCCGGTTACAACGACGAAAATAAATATAAATTAATGTAATTGTCTCAGGACAGAGCCACGCGCTGAATACACACACACCAATATTTCACTGCACGTGTAACTTTCTAAATATTATTTTCTAAATATTTGTGTAATATATGTATGTATATGTGGTATATCGAGATATATAAAATATACCTAATTGTATATATATTGATATACATCCAGGTGGTCTGATGACTTGAAGAAGACAGCGTGAAGCTGCTGGTTTCGAAAGGCCCAGGACCGAATGGAGTGGCGCCGATTAGGGGAGGCCTATGCCCAGCAGTGGACATCAAAAGGCTGACAATGATGATGATATGATCGAGTGCCAAATATCTTTAGAGACGACATGTTTTATGCGAAATTCCTTATATATACATATATGTATGTAGATGTACTTATGGAGCAAAATGCGAAATACAAACCAAAAAAATTATGAAAGTCATCATCATAGATAGTCTCAGTTCACTGCTGAAGATACACTTCCCGAAAGGAAGTTTTTTGTCTTTAGTTCCCACGCCAGGTATGCGATTTGAGGAGCGCAGAGCACAGTTTTTTGCACTACCTATGCTGTTGCTCGTTGGCGGCAGAACACTTAGTCTTGCGGCTATGTGTTACGCTACCAGCCGATGGCTAGATGCTCGTTAGTTGTTTTGCAGGGTGCACTATGGGTAGGTGAGGTTGGCTTGGGCTTTCAAGATGTAATTTTTTTAAACCCGCTCATTTTATCGATCCTGGTACAACGTATACTTTATATACCTTCACAACTCTGTTTGTTCGGGCGATATTCGTAAACAAATTTAATAACACTTATTATCTTGAGACTCGACTGTTTTTTGATAAGTCAATTATTTTAATGGTATCAGATTTATTCTGACAGACACATAATTCACCTCACGGCTCCAGAACACCAATTTACCTTGTATATGATCGAACAGACTCTTTTGACAAGAAAATCTTTGACGTTTGTATTCAGCAAATATGATTACGGCGACCTAATTCGGGTAAATCGACGATATATTCTAAGGAAATTCTTGAATAGCAAAGTAATTGAACTGACACAAATATGAATGTAAAAATTATATACTTTTTTATCTACTTATTTACATATACATATATAAAATTATAAGCTCCGTACGGAAGCCGTAAGCACATATGTATATGTACCGATTTCTTTGCCGAGATCGCAGCTAGCAATTAAAGACAATAAAAATGTTTAATATCACATTAGTGTCGGCCTATGGATATACAACGCCGTGGCGCGTGGCGACACGTAGCGAATGCGATTGTTCTGCTGTTAATCGCTCTGCACACTGATATGGGTGGAATGTCAGCACTGATTACATATTGGCTGACCCGTTGGTCCAGTGGCTTGTTAAGATACTTACTGCACCAAGGATCGGAGATGTGATCCCATCCAAGACAAATATTTGTGTGATGAGCACGTGTGCTCTGTGTCCGGATGTAAAAATAGGTCAACGTAAGTAATTATATACTATCTACTAAGAGTATCATTTGCGATCTGGTTACCTTGACAGCTGCTTTCTTGTTTAAAATCAGATAGTCGTGCGTGGAGATGCTTCAATATACATATGTATATACATTGATAATCTTAACGTTACATAGTTATGTATATGTTAAGACTTCTTTGTACTTTGCAGGGTACGGTATGGCTCTGGGGTTCCCAACAATCCTCATCCCGGCTGTCAAGGATCCGGCCGACGGGGAGAAATTGAAACTGGAAGCTTCAGAAATATCGTGGATTGGTGAGTTCATCGATTTTACACGTGGTGTTTGCAACGTCATACAATATACCCTGTGTTTGCGTGATATTATTGGATAAGTAGTGATAGCCTAGTGGCTTAGAATTCGACCTCCCAATCCGGGAGTCCTAGGTTCAAATCCTGGCGAGCACTTAGTTATAAAAATGTGTCATTTAAAATTAAATATCACAAAATGTAACAGTAAAGGTAAACATTGTGAAGAAACTTTCATACCTTTAAGATTCCCGTGGTGTTCACTAGAGTATGTAAAGTGTGCCAATCTACACTTATAAGGCTTGGCAGACTAACCTTCTCATGGTCATAGGGGACACGTGTCCAACAGTGGAACGATAAATGGGTTGATGGTAATAACGATGACGTCATTGAACTGGTCAAACTTTACCAACTGTCCCTACATACAGTTCCGATTTGACTCTGACCTGAGCGATGCACATATGGATTCTGGCTCCCTGTTCTTGACACAGTTCAAGGGCTGAATCCAAAAACATATGCAGCCTGTGAGTGTCAACGTGATTAAATCCGTAATTAACGCATTGCGCTAATCATGTAGTGCATCTTTCGTCGTTGATTGAGGTCGTAAGGGATAGCTGGATCGACTGGAAATCATCGAAGGTTTTGCGTATACTAAAGACGATATCAACATTGTATTGATAAGACATAGTATATAAATATACATACATATATACATGTTATTTAAAAATGCATGTTTAAAGACAGTGGTGAATATAGAAGACACGTGTCTGGCCTGTAAGGTTAGAGATACATATCTGGTACTCGGCGTTCTCTACTTTTCACGAAAGGGACCTAGCGCGATGATATTATAATCATATATGATACTAATAATAATGACGTGACATTTCACATTAACAGAAACGACGGAAGGCTATAAAAACCGTATAGTGCTAAAATTTATCTATAATGTTTATTCAAAACACTTTTTTTTCCGTTTATATGTCAGCGTTGAAGGAATGTAGCACATTATCGAATCGATTCGTTGTCTGCCATCCGTTGTATAGATAGAGTAATAATCAGTGTGTCGTCTGTTTTGCTGTTCGCAAGAATGAGACGAAATGAAAACTATTCTCTTTGAAATGAAACTTTTAACAATGCGTTCGAATACGTATATGTACACATAGCCAGTTTCATTCAAGTGCATAATGTCCTTATCTAGATGTACTTTATGTAAGATATCACAGTTGTCTACACACACACACACACTATCAGCCTGTCATCGTCCACTGCTGTACATAGGCCTCTCCAATTAATTGTCTAAATTACGGGAAAATTAATTTCAGATCAGATAGGTACATTAAACTTGAATATGAAAGTAATCTTTCCGTAGTTTTAAAACTGTCTACTTCAGTTAATAACTGACGTTCGTTTGTGAGATTCCGTCGCTATAAAATCATAAAATAAAAAACGTAACATCGCGCCTATAATCCCCGAAGAGGTAGGTAGAGGAGTGTAGTACACCCCACGTTTCACCAGTTACGTTTAAGTCCCATGGTGAGCCTATTGACATACACTGGGCACAATTTCAGGCACCGAATCCCTACTAGAAATTCTAAATTAAAAAAACCAATGGTACCCGACCCGGGATTTGAAGCCAGGACCTCCCGATCAGCAGTCGCGCTTGCAACCGCTCGACCAAAGAGGCAGTCAAATCATAAAATATACTAAATATTTAACTTATCACACAAGTGATTGGCCATGTTGGATATCAAACCCAAAACAAGCGGCTCAATTTGTAGTGGCTATCTACTTAACTACCAGGCCTGTCCGTGGAGGAGGGAAGAGTGTGACCTTACACTTCAACGTCATTGTTAGCTTATCTCAGTCGCCCTGTCCTCGCCTTATCGCATCCAGCATCTGCTTACAGCCTTTCGCAGGTCGTACACTTACATTATATATTAACTTATATATTAACTCTTGACCTTAAAATGAATCAGGAAACCCTTATTTAGATGACTGCAGAAATAGCTAATATATTTTTTTAATAAAATCAGTACTGCGTCTAGAAATTTATCTAGCATGTGGATATTTAATCATCTGTTGAAGCCGTCATATGAGTGAACCTGGTATTCTTGACAAGCGTATATAAAAGATACATTCGTCCTCATTCCACACCGATAATTCTTTTCTGAGCCGTCGAGCGCATTGTGACGTAGGTATGCGGTACGCAACAGATATACAGATCGATTCCTACATTATTGTAAGCCTTCCTTGTTTATTTTTATATAGGGTGTAAATTAATCAATAATGTAACATCACTTCTGTATTTTATTGAAGTGGTAGACAGAGGAGTGCAGTACCTACTTCTAATTTTGACCTGTCATGTTATTAGTTCCATTTAATAGAGGGAGTTCCATTTAATAGGGTAAGCTCATTATCATACACCGGATGAGAATACAGACTTCGTAGGTATTGCGACTGTACTACGTAGGCATTGCGAATTGAAAGTTAGAAAAACCAATAACTGTTTGTCCGACCCGAGAGTCGAGTCCAGATTCTTTCGCTGACTTGCTTAATAGTAGCGCTTGCAACCGCTAGATCAATGAAGCAGTCAATCATCAATTGAATGCGTTTTTTCCCATTGTAACAGTAAGATGTCGTCTAACTATCGACGTTGGCATCAATTACAAGTATGTAAACATAATTATTACGGTGATCATATATCTTAAATGCTAATCTTATTTATGTGACATGTCGCAAATACCTACTATGGGTAAACATCCTTATCCGTCGTACCTACTGTATTTGTAATCTGTTTTCAAAATGAAGAAGAAAAATACGCAATGTAGCACCATTTAACTAGTATTTCGGCAGACTGGATGGCATTAACCCTACTGATTCTGAGGGATGATCCGTAAAATTGTACAACGTGAGAGGGGTTGATGACGAAATCAATCAAGAAATTTGAGTTTGTAATTTAGAATTGGAATTGGAATACACATACAAATGTATGTGTATTCCAATTCCTACCCACGTACCTACCTATTACCTACACGCCTGTAACCTGAACATTTTGGAAATCCTACAAAGCTCATGGAAATTCTTACGGGGTGTTTATTAATATTTATACAGTATTATTGTGACGCTAAGGGAAGATTCTTTTTTGTTTCTTAGCATTTATTAGTTTTGTAAAATACAAACAGCCCTTTACCATTATTGTTTTAATCACGCCAGCCCCTAACGGGTAAGGCCGTCGGGTAACGGTGGTCTCTAGGGGTAGGTACAGAGTACCATGTGCCAAACCCTTATCTCTAGCCTTACAAACCTGACGGTCCCTCTCTGCATTCGTCAGTCTCTTTATACTCGTATAAATTATGTTCTTTATACTCATATATAGTATATACATACATATACATATGTATTATTAGCTAGAAAACGGTACACGTTTGTGCTGAAACCGGGTTGCCTTGTCAGTTTGTAAATACTAATGCAGTCGTGTGTGAAGCGCCTTAATGTAAAGGTTATTAATAAAAAAGACTGCAATCTATTACACGATTCTCGGTCGCCTTGCAGTTGCACTTAGCTCGAGCTGAACTGACTTTATTACGGAAATAAAATTAGACGTTTACTAGACCAACTCCAACGAGTGCGTTGCCGATTCGGATGCTGTCTGCTTTATTTTTAAGTACGTTTAAATTTCATTACGAATGTTCGTTATCTGGTACAAATAAGTAGCATCCGGCAGATTGCGGGCATTTTCAGTCATAGATATTATACCTTCTATCGTTCCACTGTTGGACATCGTTTGGGTCTCCTCTCAACATTACACGGGTGACACGCTAGTCAGCGCCGCTGGCTGCCGAGTTGGCGAAGTTTACTCGCTTTGGAGAACATTATGTTTAGTACCAAAGAGTTTAGGTTACTACATGGATTTTTACATTCTCCGTTAGGGCCAAAGATTAATTTTAATACATTTTTTTTTTATAAAGAGGTGAGCGTTTATGTGAACCTAAGAACCCGGAACTGCTCAGCAATTGTCCACTACTATTTATAAATATATAGCCATTATTTTATTACATAATTATTCAAATAACTCTTTAAGTAACTACAGTCGCTTGCGATATATGTATTTTATACCTGTCGACCTTAACTGTCAACTTTTACAGACAAGGGCGAAGAGAACTACATCAAATTTGAGATTGAGAAGGAAAGTGGTTTCAGATCCCGACCATAAAAGGGTCGAATTATTTCATTTACCACCAAGAACGATAGCGTGCGGCCCTTAGTGTACTTGTCCCTTTTGAATTGTAACTTGAACTAGTAGCGAAGGGCAAAGGTACCTATGTATGTTTAAATAGCCAGTTATTTCTTACTACGCTTGTTTTAGGTCTTGGTACGTGGCACATAATCATTACTATGTTTCGTTGCAATAAAACCGGTTTATTAAGAAAAAAATACTTATTTAATCAACAAACCTGTTACAGAAGAATACACAATTCGATTAATGAACTCATTCAGAGACTCGCTCAAGGTTATATTATCATATGGTTACATAATTCATCTTACCTACAATGTGACATATTTCGCCGCGTGACAATTGTGCACTAGGAGCTGTTACGAATGGTATCCAGATGTTTCTGTAACCAGGATGTGTTTCTAGTTATTATTTCCCATTGCAAACGATTTGTTCAACTCGCAAAGCGTATAATTGAAGCTCAACATCGTAAACACCGTAAATTGTGTACATATATGTACATTGCGTCCACATTCTTTTAGTTTATTAAGTGTATCACATGCTACGATTATTCCGTTTGACGATTCCACGATAGTTGATGCGTTTTTGATGTGGTAACTAAGATATTTTAATAATAATAGTGAATATTTTTGGGTGTACCCCAAACATCATGCATCAGAAATGAGGCGATCCGACAGAGAACCAATGTTATCGACATAGCCCAAAGGGTTAGCAAGCTGAAGTGGCAGTGGGTTGGTCACATCTGTCGCGGAACCGATGGCCCCTAGAGCGGACGTTGACGTTCTGGAATGGATTCCGCGATTTGGCAAACGTAGTGTAGGACGCCCTCGAGCTAGGTGGAGTGACGATATACGCAAAGTGGCTGGCAGTGGTTGGATGCGAAGAGCTGAAGATCGAGCTCAATGGTGTGCCATTGGTGAGGCCTATGTCCAGCAGTGGACGGAATGAGGATGATAATCATGATGATGATGATGACTCTAACGGTAAATCATAAAAAAAAATCTTGAGGAAACCTGCATACCTTAGAATTTACAAAAAAAAATTCTAAGGCGTGTAAAGTCTGTCAAACCGCACTTGGCCATCGTGGTATACTATGAACTTAACCTTCTCATTATGAGAGGAGACTAAAGGCTCGATAGTCAATGTTTTTAATATAGATGTCCAAGGGGAATATTTACACCTATCTATGTGTTGTCGGACAAGCAGTTAATTAGCTAATAAATTCTAGAATTGAAAGAAAATACATAATACCTACGCACGTAAGGGAAGTTAATGTAGAAAATTGTAAAAACTACTTTATTACAATGCTCGTTTAATCCAACAGTATCCAAACGGTAGTGTAGTTACAATTTTTACAACTTGTTTCTAATATTTTGTTGCTCCTTACCCTAGGCTCGATGAATCTGATAGTGGTGCCGCTGGGCTGCGCGCTCTCGGGAGCGCTGACGTCGCCTATAGGACGGCGGCGCGCGATGCAGGTGGTGAACCTGCCCTTCTTCGTGGCGTGGCTGGTGTTCTACTTCTCCAGTACATCCGTCCACTTATACGCCGCACTCTGCCTCATCGGCCTGGCCGGCGGGCTGCTCGAAGCGCCGGTGAGTCCTGAGTGATCAGAATCGACGATCATCTTATTCCTCACCAGTAGCAACGATTCCGCGGCTAACTTCGAATAGGAGATAGATTAAGTGATACTCATATTGCAAAATACAGTGCACCAGTCAGGTACGCAACAGTTTCTAAGAATATACACAGGGATATGGACCGTGTTTGATCGTAGGTGCTGACCTACGTGGCGGAAATAACGCAGCCACATTTGCGCGGCATGCTGTCCGCCACCAGCTCCATGACCATTATCCTGGGTGTGTTCACGCAGTTCCTGCTCGGCTCTTTGCTGCGCTGGCGGCTCGTCGCTCTCCTCAACATCAGCGTCACGGTGTGTAATGTGTTATTTTATGGAGAATCTGTCTAAAGATGCGTGGATCAAGAGACTGACGAATGTAGAAAAAGTACCTCAAGTCTGTAAAGATAGGCATACGTGGCACTCGATACTCTGTACCGACCGCGTAAGGAACGTGGCGTGACACCTCCAACACTTCATTAGGAGCTGCTTGACATTAGAAATGCGGCGGTAGGGTTAATTTTCAATGATACTATGATACATTTTGTGCGTGGGTTTATTATTTAATGACCACTACAGTAGAGGGCGCGGCTAACGCTCGTCATACCTACTCTAAGAGCTTCGCTTGTCAGTGGAATTGATCATATCCACTTCTTTATCGTTATACGGGAACATGGGGATTATTTTTAAATGTGCGTTGCAATGGTGGTACCGAATACGGTCCTCGAACAGATCTCAATGACTAGTAGAGAACAACATAATAATTTCCGATACTATCAGTTGAATAATATATTACGTGTCCGCAGTCAGCGTCATTTTATGCTGATACATACTTACAGTTACAATGTAAGAATTCTTCAGTTCTGACAACCATTTATAAAAAATTCAGATTGTGACTGTTTTTGCGCTGAACTTCGTTCCCGAATCTCCTCACTGGCTGGTCTCCAAGAATAGAAATGAAGAGGCGTGCAAGGTTAGTTTTAGTTGTAAGGATGTATGTAAGATATTGTTATGCGCGATAACACTGGGCTTTACGCCCTCGGCGAATATCTTATTAGCCAGTTAAACAAAAATAACAATGACTATTGATTTAGTGTCTTTATCGGGTGCCCAGCAAGCAGCAACTAGGATTAAAAATTATACTCTTATTTACTTATTTCGTCGTTATTGCAAGCTGCTTTGCGGCGGACTATTTCCGTACATGGCGCAAATATATTGACAAGGTGACTTGCAACAAGTTTTAGATTATAGTAAAACTGGCATCTAGAGTGTCTAACCTGTAATAATTGCATGTATACTGTGGCTGTGCTTCATTGTATTTATAATTTATCGGTGGCACTAACACTAATGGTTGCGTCAATCAGCGCCATCTAGTTGACAGCAAAGTACCTAAGTGATGTGCACATAAATTCCTGTAACGTAAATTTCATCATAAGCATGCTGCATGTTTAAAAGCCATTCTCATTTAAAACGAAATGAATGTATAGGTAAATTTTCAAACAGTTCAAAGAAGTATTGACGTCAGTCATGATTTGTTTTTTTGTTTAACAGAGTTTACAGTGGCTACGGGGCTGGTGCAATTCGAACGCGGTGCAAAAAGAATTGGGAGACATTCAACTGTTGTTTAAATCAAAAGGAAACGGTACTATTCTTGAATATGAAATACATTCATACTGATACACATTCGCTATAACGATTTATAATACTTCTCTCAGTTCTAACTAATTTGTAGGTATATAGGTACATACAGTATGAACCTTTATTGCAGATACTTGTGTAAAATTAAAGTTTTTCGAAAGAAGATTGTCATGACCGTATCGAGTTGAAATCCTAAGACTCAACTCCTCGTGTGCAGTAGACCTGATACAAAGTTTGTATGGAAAAGTAAATTAACAAAGAATAACACACATTGTGCTTTTAAAATCTTTATTTAAAAAAACATCACAGAAGCATCTAAAACATTACATCAAGAGATTTAAAACTTATTAACAATATTACAGACACATTGAGCTACCGTTTGAGAAGATAATTCTGATACATCTATAAATATCTATGAACATTTAAATCTCTTAAACATATTAAACTATGAATTGAGATAGAATATAATATACCACACCTCAACAAAACATCAATATTTTATAATAGGACAGTACATTAAGCCGACAATCCTAACAGTACATAGGTATATGAAAATAAGTAAAATTGATCGTGTATATTTTTGAAATGTAATAATCTAAAATTATAATAATCTAAAATTAAAGCTGAATTCACCAAAATATAACAACTATTACATTTGGGTGGCAGTCGTTTTTGTTACATATATATACGGATTACAGGCGGATCCGTGGCGCCACGCTGCGTGCCCTTCATTGTTCAAGTCCCGCAAGCTGAATATCGCTTCCCTTTATCGCCAATAATCACATTCGGGTGCTTCCCTCTCTACCCTTCTCTTGACGTGGCCTAATTATGTAAGACACGGACTGCGATATAAATAAACATAAGGGGGCGAACGTGGCGAGCGGGCCATCGTCGAGCGCTGTCTACCATTGCTGAAAGGATCGCTAACAGCGGCCAGCGCTGCCACACCGGGGAAGCAGAGTAGTGCCTCCCGATGAGTTCACGTTCTGCAGAACGATATGGCGGAGGGAGTTCTTTTAGCCAACAGCCACACCACCGAATTGGAAGTAATGTTAAAACTTATCTTTAACGTAACGGGAACTAGACAGGTACACTTAAACATTTGTAGCAGACTAGACTTCGAAAGATCCTTTATCAAAATAATTGTATATTTGTATCTTAACTAGATAAAGTATCAATTAAATTCGAGTGTTGGTTCCAAAGAGATATTGCGATGTACTGTATTTAGAAAAAGTACATCGCTCTTTAAACACAATATATTGAACATAATAGCCCGCCGCCTCGGAGCGCGCTGCGGGAACGGAGAAACGGCGAAAGAAAATCCACGACAGACACTAATGACGACACTACGAATAGAGCGCATTTACATACTTATCTGCTATCGAATATTCGTAAAAGATAAACATCGATGATACGAGACGAACTATACATCCACATAGATACAACAAATGCGCCGACTTAGCGAAGCTTAGGAGTTCGAAAAATTCTGATAGTGTATGATTGTAGACAGCGTACAACATTGTTTTGTAACAAACACATCCTACTGAATCAGTTTATTAATTAAATGAAAAGTTTTGTAAGGATTTTGTAAAAGAATCCCGCGAATGCGATGAGAGCGCGCTTAGAGCAGGATGCGGTCAGCGAGGTGTGACTGCACGGCGTCCGCCTCCACGCGCAGCTCCTTGGCCACCTTGAGGCACAGCTTCTTGCTCTGCTGATGGCAGGCGCGGAAGCGCACTAGGTATTGTGCGGCGCAGGTGCTCTCCCAGCAATATTCTTTTACACTCCTTTGCACCCCACCTATGTAATACAGGAACCAACGCCAGCATGACTCCAGAGCTTGAACTATATCGGTCATGGTGTCGTAATGGAAAAGCTTAATCATATGCATTTTATCCTCGAACACATGAGGCGCGGATTGGGTGATCGAGTTCATCCAGGTTTCGAAGCGGACATAGACAGCGGAGAACACGCTTTTCAGCGCATGTTTGCCGATGCTGACCAGCTTGGAAATTTGTGCAGCCAGCACTTTAGCCAAAAATTTCTGATACCTTATTACGGCTAGGTCGTCGACCACGTGCGTCTTCGCCATAACCGATAGCTCCTTATGCTTGTTTTTGATCTTGGCGAGCTTCTTCATCGCGTACTTCTGCAGGCTTTCCATTTCTTGAAAGAATTTCCGCTTGTAGGTATCGTGCATTTGGCGCATCCGGTGCAAAGATTGCGGCGTGATGTGAATGGAGTACATCCCTCGAATGAGCTCGGCGGCGCGATGCGAGCGGGCCACGCGCGCCGCCTGCGACATGTGCGCCGCGCGCATGGCGGCGTTCAGCTGCCCGTTCAGCATCTCAGCACGAGCTCAGGGTCTTTGTTGTGCTTGCAGAAAAGGTGATGAAGCAGACGCTCGCGGAGCAGATGGCGCACTACGCACGCCGAAGATTTTTGGTGCCCTTCGGGCTGGTGAGCTTCACATTCTTTGTGGGGAACTTCAGTGGAATGACCACGCTGCAGGTATCTCCTGGAAACAAATACGAACATAACATTATTTTATTATTCTATTAATTTTTCATCAGCCTACT